>OY978220.1:11992034-12080547 GCA_963854785.1 Vaccinium vitis-idaea
GGCAAAAACTAAAATAAAATGACTTGGTGGAAGAGGTGGATTATTATACAAGTCTAATTGATACTTTTGCTTGTAGAAATGCAACACGAGTAATATTCAAATCATACTCATGCATTCTCGAGATAATATGCATTCGGAGACTTTGTATTTTGTATTCTTATATAGTAATTAGCAGAACTTTATTATATTGTTTTGTTTTAGCTTTCTTGTATTGTGATTGTTTGCAAAAATTGTTTAAGTGTTTATTTTTAAGGGCATAATTTTTAGATTAAGCCTTGGTCACTAAAAATCCTTAGACCAGCCATGTTTGTTGGGTGCATATGGTGTGTTGTTTTAGAAGTGTATTGTGGATTTTTTTCCCGAATATTTGATCACCTATAATCCAATTTGATGTCATATATGTTGTGAAAAAACCCGCCCCTTTAGAGCATCTCCAACAGTCTCGCCATGTTCTCTGGCGTGACCAAAGTGGCGAGGATTCACCCAAAAACGAGACCCAACAGCCTCCGCAAATCCCGAGCTGCTACAGTACGTCGCACAGAAGGCGAGGTCTGGCAAGGTCGCCAGCCCCTCTCTCTCGTCGAGACGACTAAAAAAGGATTGTCGGAACATTCACCCTAAAATCGTTTTGAGACACTCAAAATGTAGCCCTCGTCGAGATGACTCGATGACTCAATTGATGCAAGACAATTCTGAGGGTTTTTTTTTGTTGTTGTTGAGTCAAGTGACTAGGCTATTGGGTAGAAGTTATATTTTTTGACTAGTTATATCACTGTATGACACTTTTTTTTGGGACAAAATGACTAAATTTTTGCTCAGTCTAATACAGATGCTCTTACAGCCTTACTCCTTGGCCCTAGCTATCTAGCTAGGGTTAGGCTAGCCCTGATTCTTTTATCCTCCTTCGCCCATTTCTTTGACTATTTATGTAGCATGTCATTGTAACTTGTAAGTGGGTATGTTCAAGTCCAAGTTTATGCATCTCACTCGTACTTACTAGAAGAATCAGGGTCCCATATCAGAGGAAAGTTAAAACATGTGACTATAATCAGCTTTTTTGTTTTTTCCTGATCTGGGAGTTTCTGGATCAGTTTACTGTACTGGCACTTCAACTGATCTTCTCCCCGGACCGATTGAAGGCAGGTTATTCAAGATCAATTAATTAAAGACAGGTCATTCATGCCAGGATTAGAGTACTAACGAAAAAAACTTTCCTACAGCCTAACCCCTCTATCAATCGTGTGAAGAACAAACCCACCAACTAACCAGACTAACCTTTGGGCTGGCTATATATAATCACCTTTATCTCTCCCTCATGGGCTCGATTTCAGTGGCAAATTATCCAATGAATATTGTGTATCGTTGATCCTTATTGCTCACTTTAAGGGGGTGTTCCACTAACGAAAAACAGTTTTTTTCCAAAATTAACCAAGACAGGTCATTATCTCATAATACATCACATAAAAAACCGTGGAAAGCCAATTTATTCTAAAAACTGCTAGAACACCCCCTAAGTCTAGTCTATGCCATATAAGTTATACAACGAGTGTTGTGCATGCTTTGATTTTCATTTCTCTTGCATTGAGACATTATTGTCCTGAAGGACCTAAACTAATTTCTACGATTCACCACCGCTGATACAACTCCGTTTTCACGTTTGGAACCTTACATGAATTTGTTGAGCATTTTCGTAACAAATATGCATATTAACTTAAAGATAAGAAAATAATGGAGTCAATTAAGGTTTCATCGTTCCGAGCAATAAAAAACTTGAGTTGTAAATTGATTGGGTCACGAAGGAACTTCAACTGCGTACATCACTGCAACTTCACTCGACGTAATCATGAGAACCTTTTTTTTTTTCTTTTTCTCCTAAAGAATTCTCAAGGCCACACGAGCAGAAAAACCGTCACTGAATAATCAAAAGATCAGTATGAGAGATTCAGAATCATTCACCAAACCAACCAAAAAATTTATAATTCTACCAGCCGGTGCCGGCCAACGTTACGTGGACAAATGTCTTCAAACTCTTGTGCCATGTCAGCCGACCATGGTCCCCCCTTTCCCCAATCTAGAAAGTCACAAAGTTGCAACAAGAAAAATTAGAAAATGTGTGAGGAAATCAAAGGGCCTTTTTTGAGTGGGGGTGGCAAAAAGGAGGAAAATTTAGGAGGATGATGTGAAGGGAATGTTTGTCTGATTTGGGTGTAACGGTCGTTGTTCCATTATATTTTTTGTTTGTTCAAACATTAGGATGTTCACGACAGTTTAAGCGTACTTTGACTAATCTGTTCTCCGCGGGTGCATTCAAAGGCACCTATTCACGCCGAAACAAGGGAATTCTCAAGAAATTAATTTCTTGCGACCTAAGTTATCCGGCCCCAAAAATCGAATCTAATTAATTCTGTAGGTAGCAAACCTACTAACAAACAGGACCAACCGTTAGCTTGTTGTTGTTTCCATCTTGAGTTCTTGGAAGTTGGAAAAGCAGTGCTCTGTACTTGGACAACAGTAGTTTGATTATTGCAAAAAGCTTACTTCTTTGAGAAAAAAATGAGGGTTGATCTCCATCTGTTCACTTTGTCAACAATAGGATTTAGTGGACCACAATTCTGATTAAGAAATCCAATAAGGTTAACGAAATTTTTCGTCGAATTGGTCCACTTTTACACAATTGGACTTATATTAGATTCACTTCGAGTTTAAAAAAGCTGTTCTAAAAGAGGCCAAAACATCACTACATGACAAGCTTGTAACTTGCACGTGGTATAAGTCTTTTATGTACTGAAGTTTTGACATTAACAAAAACGGTTTTGGTATTAGTATAATTTTCCTAAAAATAAGAATATTAGACCGTTTATTGGGGCTTGTTTGTTTGGGTACTTGAGGGTGGGATTCAATATACATGTGGTGACGTGGGTCTCTAAGGTCTAGAGTTTAATGTCGCATGATGGACAAAATTACATATCCTAACAGAGCATATATCCTGGGATATGAAATCACATGGGGAGCGGAGATTTTAGGCCAATTCTATTGGCAACCTATAATTTCCTAAATACAACACATTAAAAAGTACCAAATTTAAGACAGAAATATGTAATAACCATTTCATCCCTGAAACTTTCTCCCGCCTTCTCCCTATATTACAAGATTCATCTTCTTCCCTCCTCTTACACTACAAACCCTAGTGACCGCTCCACCATCACCACCAACTTCTCCCTTCCTCAGTGGCGACTCTAGAAGTTCGAAAGCTTGGGGTCATTCATAAACGTCAAATATTTTTATCAATCGTAAATCAAAGAAAAACATCACAATAATGACAACTAAAAATCTTATTTCAACAAAAATCGCATTTAAAACTCAACCTACCAAAACAGATTAACATCTCCTTGTTAAAAGAATAAAACGAATGACTAGGATTTAAACAAACCACACAAATGAGTAACTTTTATGAATTTTTAGGAGTTATCCAGTGGTGTCACCACCGAATTTAGGGGGTTCATTTATGATTTTTTCAAAAATTTCAATATGATAGTAGTATTTTCTTTTTTACCCCGTGGGGTCGGCTGACCCCCTCTCCACAATGTGGAGTCGCTCTTGCCCTTCCTCACCACCAGCAGCAGCAGCAGCAGCAAGCTCTATCACCAGTACCGCCGCCGCCAAGCTCTATCAACACCCACCACCAACGAGCTCCATCACCAACTCCCGGCACTCTCTCTCTCTCTCTCTCTCTCTCTCATCACCACCCTTTCCCATCACCCCATCATTCACCGTCGACAACACTACCACCATTCAATTAGTCTGTCCGGACGCTTTCGGGTTTTAAAATATGAAAGTTGCACATATTTTTAGATTTTAAAAGCCGAACTTTGTACATATTTTCTGCGCATGGTTAAAAAATCCTTCGGATATCAAACCCGAGAATATGTACAACTTTCATATTTTAAAATTAAAAAGTATGTGTGATTTTCATATTTAGTTGGCATATATTTTAAAATTTAAAAATTTGTGCAACTTTCATATTTTTAAATCCGACAATGTCGGGATGTACAGATGAATTGAATCTTACGGCCCATGGGTGGTGATGTTGTTTATGGTGAACGATGGGCTGATGGGAATGGGTGGCGGGAGGAGAAAGAAAAAGTGACGAGAGAGGGTGATGGAGCTCGCTGGTGGTGGTGGTTATGGAGTTTGCTTGCAGGGGAGGGGAGTCCTGTGCAATAAATTTGGGTTTTCTTAGGAAGGGTAAGTTTAGAAAGTTTGGGTCTTTGTTGGGGTTGTATTAGCAAACTGTTTGTTCTATTTAATTAACAAGTTATGTGTTGCCAATTTAATAGGTTATATATATTTAGCAAAATATGGGTCGTTAATAGAATTGGCCAGATTTTATATCCCCTTCTTCAAGAACTACTACATGTGACTATTTTACCGTCTCTGTTTTGTCCTCGTGTGGGTTGCATGAGGATAAAATAGATAATGTTTGTCATAATTCCAACCAAAACAAACACCGAATTTTTATTCCTCTCCACCAATATTTCTATATCCCAAGGTAATTTTTTTTTTAGAGAGCAAAAAAAATTTTATCAATTAAATATCGAAGCTACAAGATTAAATGGGGCAAGAGAAAAGCATCAAAACGAGGAGAGGAATACCAAGGAGGTTGGTACCCCACCCGACGACAATCATTTGCCTCTCGAGACCCAAAGGCCAAACAACCCACACAACAAGGTTGGCAAGAGGTCAACTGAAATCACCCCCAAAAAACTCCCCGTCCTCAACAAAACACCCCAAAAAAACTCAACACCTCAATAATAAATAATAATAATAATAAACTATGACCCTCCCCTCTACAAAAAAATTGAGTTTTAGTGACAACAACGTGTCACTAAAAACGTGTTGCTAAAGGGTATTCAGTGACAACTTTTTGTGCTAAGCTTTCACTAATTACAAAATTAGTGACAACGCACAAAAAAAATTGTCACTAATACTCTTTAGCAACACACTTTTAGTGACAACCTGTGACAAAATCATTGTCACTAAAGATCAATTTTTTTTGTAGTAGCTCGGCCAACATGGCTCTATAACACGCTTCATCCATTTCCTCCATTTGGGAAATCTTGCTAATGACTTCCCCTTCATCACTATCGTAACTAACTCTGGCCAATGTCTTTTCAAAATCCCAAACCGCTTTGCCTCATTTAAAAACATGTTCCTGGAACGCACTTCATCAATTTCCTCCATTCGAGCAATCTTACTGACGACTTCCCCTTCATCACCATCTAAACCTATGCCCAACGTCTTCTCATATCCTGAACTGCTTGAGCCTCATTTAGAAAGATTCTATTTCTATTATCTATCCCACAAGAAGAAATAAATAACGAAATTGCAGCTGCTGCGGATTTAAAAATGGCTTTAGGTTTGTGTATTTATCCCAAGGTAATTTACATCCCACACATATAGTAAGAATTCAGTATCCCAACTTTTTATTCTTGAGCAAACAATCGAGATTATGTGATTATTATCATTGGTACCACATTTTTTCCATTTTTTCCTTTTGAAAAAAACAATTGTTAATGCTTAATGCTTATCATCTATTCACAGGTTCTTGAATTTTAGGGATTTCCGAAAGCTGAAAATTTGGCTCAAGATTGAATTTCAAGAAGCTAGATTTATGGTGCTTTTGAGGCCAAACTTTTTAACACACCCCTTTTAATGTCACCCCTTTTAACGTGAAGGCTCGAGAAAATAAAATAAGCAAATAAAAGGCGACAGCACAAAAACACCAAGATACATGTAGTTCCATGAAGCAATGTGTACTCCATGAGCGAAGAGCGATAGAGGATTCACTATAACCTAGGAGCAAGATTACAATAGAGCCGGCTATACCCGTCACTTCACGAATTAAAGAACCCTTGAATTCTAAAACAAAGAGATACCAAGACCAATTGAGTACTTACAACTTATCAGAGACTAAAACCCTAACACTCTTGAATAAACTCTCCAAAAGCAGCTTTGAAAGACACCAAAAAACCGTGCCTATTGAATACCACAAGGTATCTGTATATAATAAACACAATCAAAGCCTTCCCATAGAAGTCTAAACACAATGGAAACTGTCCAAAAAATAATACAGTAAAAGTATATTACCATAGAAGTCTAAATCTTATGGAAATTACATCCAAAGGGAAACTTCAAGGCACATTCCTAACAATTACATGAGAAAAATCTTGAAAAGCATGCGCGATGCAATAAATAAATTATATATGAACTCCTTTATATGTACACAGAAGATATTACTCCGAAAAGTATTTGTTTTAGGCACCCGAAAAGTAAGGCTCTGTTTGGTTCTTAGAGAAAGGGAGAGAAAATTTTAAAAAAATTCTCTCCCTTTGTTTGGTTCTACAAAAGAGGAAGGAAAATTATTCAAATTCCTATTCAACTTTCCTCCCATTTTCTCTTCAATTTTCTCTCTAATTTCCTTCTTAATTATTTTCTCTTCTTTTCTCTTTCTTTTCCTAACTTCCAAACATAGCCTAAGGACAGACTCTGGACCTGAGGGAATGCGTGTATTTTGGTTGATTTTGACCCCCAACATGAAATAAGCACTAATTAAACATAGTGGACCTCTTTAAACAGCACGAAATCATAATAATGTCGGAGAAAGGATGAGGAGGTTTCTAATTAATTGTTAACTTCTTTCCTTTCATGGTTGGTTGTGTCTGGAGTGTTCAATGGGTCATTTTTATGAAGATTGTTTTTTTTATTGAGTTCTAAATCTTGTAATAGTTGCTAATTGGATTTATTGTCAACCGAATTTTTTCTTAGGGAAAAGACAAGGCATATGATTGGTCGACATGCATGTGCAACATAGTCGCAATATGCATTCACCAGCTTTCATGCTAGTTAGGGCTGCAAATGAATCGAGCTATTCGTGAACGGTTCGAGGCTCGACTCGGTAAAAGTTCGTTCAAGTTCGACTCGAGTAGTAAACGAACTGAGCATGAGCCTCAATTTTAGGCTTGTTTAGTAAAATAAGCCAAACCTACACTTGACAGTATTCGACTCGGTTAGGCTTGCGAACCTGAGTATATAGGTATACGTCATCAGTAGTGGCGTGGTCAGAATATTGTACCAGTTGTGGCACAATCCAACACACGCGACTTTTTTTTTTGGAATAAATAATTAACTATTTCTTTTTAAGAATCTGACACACCTAATTTGATGTTCTTTTGAGTATTTTTCAAGGATTTTGTTAAAAAGTGTTTTAACCATCAAATTATTTCATGGTAGCTACGAGAAAATTTGAAAATATAAATATATAATTCAGAAAATTTATAATTCCCACCAATTACTTTCACAAGTAATTGGATTCAATTTTCAATTCGAAACAAATCATCTTTAACATAAAGACAGAGGAGTTGTTGATAGATTTAGAAGAGAAAAGAACGGAGAAGGTGAAAAACGGAGACTTGAATTTTGTAATGAGATTGTAATTGTAATTATGTAAACATGTGATAGTTCATACGTTAAAGTTCAATAAATGGAGACTTGCTTTGTGAGTAATTAACTATTTAGGAGGGATCCATACATTTGGTTTTGAGCCTCACACAAATATCCGTACGTATAGTGCGGCACACGAGCCATTAATCTCGGTAATAAACGGCTCAGATTTCATCTTGACAAGGGACGGCTCAGATTGTGCAAGTGCCAAGATGAAACTGAGCCATTTATTACGCAATCAATGGCTCGAATGCCGCACTACAGGATCCCCAATTCCAAATATATTTGGGAGAGAAAAGCATTGCAACATCATGTGAAGTGCTGTAGCAGCACTCAATAATTTTTCATTGTTGGGAGATGTACTCAAGTTTCTACCAAAATTACTACTGCTGTTTATAAGTGTGAAAATAAAAACCAAAATTTCAATGTGGGCCGGTGCTCTCACTGGTCATAAGAATTTCACATATAACATTGAATATGTATGAACTTTGAGTAGTGATAATGCCAAAACTGTTTTTGATTGTGCCAAAACTCCAATGCGTAAAGAGCTTGTACTTTAAATATGAGTACAAACATTTCATACACTTGAGTTTTGGCACAATAAAAAATAGTGGCATTAGCACAGTAGCACTACCCACTAAACTTTTACATGTACATAATGAAAATTCTATAACTTGTATAAACTTTTAAAAGTATTATAAACTTAAATTTTAAAATGTTTCTATAACTTTATATGCATATAAACTTATTCATTTAGGAAATGAAATTTTTATTTGAAGTTCTAGACCTGTATGAGAGTATAAATATCTAATACTTTTGACTCGTTGAGGCTGGTAAACAAGTTCGAGTTTGACTCAAATCTAAACAAGTTCGGCTAAAACTCAGCTCGTCAAATTTTCATTGAGCTTGAGTTCAGCTCGAGTTCGTTTAAAAACTTAATTTAACAAACCTGAACATTCTAAAGCTTGGCTCGATTCGGCTTTTGCAGCCCTAATGCTGGTGGTCTCGATCCTTATTGTGTTGTTGTAATATGGGGAACTTAAATGGTCATCCTGTTTTGGAAACTTATTTATATCCTCATTCTATAGTTGGTTTGAATATATATTTTTTTTGATCGGCAACAAAAATTTTATTAAAACTCGACAAAGGGTACATCGAGGATAAAAAACGAAATCCAAGCACAAGTGCATGGATAAGGCAAAAGCAACACATCTAAGAAGAGACTAAATGTAAAGCCAAAAAAGGGGAAAAGAAAGAGAAACGTCCAAAAGGACCCTTGCCCTGCAGGAAGGAGAAGGAACAAAAACTCCCATATGGATAGCATATGCATAGACCAAGCATCATTGGTATCAAAGGAGTTTCAATCTAAGACAGCACCAGAACCATTACTCCAGATTGTAAATATATCCTCAGCCTTGGCTTTCCTCAAGAACAGTACTCAGCAGCATTTATTTTCAGCAATACTCCATGACTTAAATAGCCTTGATAACCACCAAAAATCGGCTAACAACAACTCCAAATGCATACTGCGACTAAAAATCAACACCAAGAGCCTCCTAAGCCACCCAGGAAACCCAAAAGCATTAGACATCTTCAAATCCAAATAAACCTCAAATAAGCCTTTCTCTCTCCTAATTTTCTAAATATTTCTCTTCTTTCCTAATTTATTTCAATCTCTTTCTTCGATCTTTCCAATCTTCTTCTTTCATAATCTTTTAATTCTTTCTCTCCTAATCTTCTCTATTCTAAAATCTCAAAACAAAATTTGAAATATTAAAATACTAAGCAAATTCGGCAACCTACAGATATGAGTAAAATTATTTACCATGAATCTTGTGTTGAACTTGAAGTGTATAATGAATTATGAGTTACAAACATAATTTTAAATTATTTTTTTTGTCTTTTCTGAATTTTTTTCTACTTCGACCTATGTTTAATTTCCCATAATAAGTTGGGCCGAGTGCTGAATCTCAAATATTATGACCAAAAACGATTTAAAAAAGATCTACTAAATACCAAAAATATTCCTCCTCTTAAAGTTCAATTAATTTTGTTCAAACACCTTCCCCGATTGTTTAATTTTCAAGTGCAGGGCCTCTTTCGCAATCTTTGTCATTGATTAAGGAACCTTTATCTTTTTTAGTTTTTTTTTTTTTTAATCTTTCAATTTGGAAGATTTTTTTTTTTTTGGTCACAAATCATCTCCTTTTGTAGTGTAAAAAGATGGTAGGTGTCAATCCACATAAGAAGTGTACCAAGAGAGAACCTCCCACCTAACATGGTCACGGAGTTAGAAATAGATCGATCTTTACCCCCAATGAGATTATATGGTTAGTAGCCATATTACATGGATTAATTCCTCTATATTTATAAACTTTTCGTCGGACACTCGACACTCAAATAAAGAGATATCAAGAGTCTGTCGGACATGTTTAGATTTTTTTGTTTTTTGTTTTATGCACCAAAAAAGTGCTCGTATGGCAAATGCTCCACATACATGAATATGCTGATATCTTTCATGACCTTGACATAAAATTTAATTGATTAGACCCTTAACCGCGTAAACAATAGAGATACTATCTTATCTCAACCATTTTTACAACCTCATTAGTCATTCCCAAAAGTTATACTCCTCCAATAATTTCTTTCCCCACTCCGGATGATTCATGCGAAAGTTCCTTACATCAAAATAGTGAATGCATGACATCATCTTTTTTATTTTTTTTATAAGTAATTCATAATCGATCCCACCATCCGCAACCTTAGTCACGTACCCACACAGTGAATCGGAGACCATTTTCGCAGCTATTTCAAAAGCCATCTCTATCTTACTACTATTTCATTAGTTTTTTTTTTTTTTCTTTCCTTTTTTTTATCTAATTAATTTCCCAAAAAATAGGATCACATATTTCTACGCAACTTACCCAGAAATCCTATATCAAGCATGCGTGTGGATAACATCACTTAGCACTGAGCCAACCACATTTGTTTTTACCTGCACCAATATCTTTGATTCATTCCCTCGTACTTTCACAAGTGGGTTTTGAGGTCCTTTTCAACCAACAATGGCCACTTTCTATCTCAACAATTACACCACTTCCCATTCGACGACGTACACAGTTCATTCTAAAAACAACTCCGACTAGCTCAGTTGGTCACCGTTTTACACTTACATATAGTTGAGGTCGGGAGGTTAATCATTGCTGAAATCCAAGTTGGATTATTTGATCTCGTGAATCGATCGAAGCTATTTGTTCTTTTAATGGACTTTCAGCTGGGCTCCTCAGTATAATTGTGAGCTTATGTTATGTCTCTTTTAATGTAAAATAAATACTTGTATTCTTCTACCGGTAATAATAATTTTATTATTAAAACAGTTCGTTTTTCTCATTACCTCTGATAATAAGCAGCATGTATCATATAGTTAAACCTACACTATTGGATAGAAGTGATGCTTAAAAGTCCAAATTAGAATATTAATACCCATCTTCAACTTTAATTCTCAACCAAGAGTTGATATCACGTCATTAAAATTTAAACCAGCACATAAGATCTTCCATTAATTAAGTGGTATCGCTTCAATTGATCTTCCATTAAGTATAAACACATCATAAGGGGAAAGAAATTTGTTACATATCATATCATGCCTTATATACCGAAATACGGGTTTGCCATAAGATTTTATGGAAAATCCCATAAAATCAACTCGATAATTTTATTGGATTTCCCATTTTAGGACGTTGATTTTATGGGATTCCACACAAAACCTTATGGCAAATCTAGGTAAGTGTGTGCATTGGCAGATGACCCGAGGGGGGCGATTTAAGAGAAGTATTTCATGTTAAAATGTACTCATTGTATCCTCTAACTTTTCTAGTACAATTGTATAGGGTTATTTACCGAGACACCTCCTGTAAGTTCACATTTTTCACCGGACACCCCCTACAAGAATTTTACCTACCACGAGACCCCCTCTATCTTCCAAAACTTTATCCCAAGACCCCTTTCAACCAAACAAAGGCTCATGTCTCAATCAATTGAAATCGGCTACATGAATCCTTCTTTTTCTATTGAGTTTTGTCAAGAGCTACTTGTTCACTTACACTTAGTAGACTCATATTTTCGCACACTACAACATCCAATGTCAATTTGGATCTTCCCCTTCTCGTAGCGTTACTACCCAAAAGTATCATATCAGCTCTCTTAACTACTGTATCTACCAGTCTACAGTAGAAATGTCCAAACCACCTTAGTCTATTTTTCTCAGCTTCTCCTCTACCGGTGTTACATACACCTATTATCTCACGAACGATTTCATTTCCAATCCTACCTTTTCTATTCTTACCGCATAATATAAGATTGGTAGGAGGTGGGTCCCCCTAGGTAGTTCCACCACTGAATGTGTGTGTTTCTTTTTTCCTAAGATAAGAATTGTTATGGTGGAGAGGACTAAGGGAAAGGAAAGCTGTAATTCGGGGAGGTAAGACTCGAGGTCGGCATCACATCACATATGATAGGAGAGTGCCTAATTTGGAAAAGAGATTTTACAATGGTCAATGTTGCATACTTGTAGTCAACTAATCTCCAGAGCAAAGCAGTCAGCCACTAACTAAGTGGGGCTCTAGCTAGGTTTAGTGCGCGAATCGAATCGTTCATCTTTATAATTAATCGTCTAAATTTCGAAAAGTATCATACAAATAAGGTACTTCTTGAGCATGCATTAAAAACAATTTTGAACGGATCGGATTGCACTACACAGTACTCTTGTAGTGCAGGTGCACTGCAAAATTCCCGGTTCCGGACGGGACCCATAACTGTTCTTGTACAGTTAAAATGGTGTCTGGTGCTAATCCATTTACCACGGAAACAGGTAAGCCACGGTTGTCACTCAAACATAAGTAACTATCATACAACTGCACTGTGCACATGTGAGTATGGCCATTGACCTAATTCATATAGGAGGAGGGAGAATAATTAAGGTCATGCTTTAAAAAAAAAAAATATTCACTTTTAACAATTCTAATTCATATGAAAATAAGTAGGTTTCACACCTAGGTCCCTTTCCTTTTTTATGTTGATAAGAAAATGATATAGAATTAAAAACCAAAAAGTAAAACTCAATTTGAAACTAGAATCCGTTCAAAAAAAATTAAAATAAAGAAAACTGAAAAAGACATATATGCGATCCTTATTTTAGCATGACCGGAAGCCAAAATTACCAATTTTTGATTTTTTTTTTTTTTTACCGTGGACCATGGTTAACATTAACTCCGAATGTGTGATGCTCCCAAGTCCGGTTTCATGAGAAGGGTTGTGCGTTAAGTAGCTAACAATTAATCAGTATGTAAAAGACTTTGCCATTTCCTTATTGGGACTTCTTAAGGCTCAGTTTAATTATCCTGTAACACATTTAACTATCTAATAGAATGGGCAGGTCGGCCCACCAATTTATTTAAGCAAAAAATATTAGTGATTTCAATGGACCATGATTACCTCAATGAGCTGATCACGACTCATGGATTTTCATGCCTTTTGTTAACATTCCAACAAAAATCAACTGGGCGGAGCTGGGTGGGGTCCAAATTCCCCTATGGTCCATCTGTAATATTTAGACATTACAAGGGCAAAATTACAAAAACTTCCTTATAAATACAAACACTTATTCTCCCCTCAACCTTGCTCAGAATATATCCAACCACCATATAGTACTCTTCCTCTCTTAGATATATTCATTAAGAAGCTGTGGTAAGGCATAACCATGGGGAATTGTTTGGTTATGCAAGAAAAGCTTATAAAAGTGATGAAAACAGATGGGAAAGTCCTTGAATACAAATCCCCAATCAAAGTCCAACAAGTGCTGTCAGATTTTGCTGGCCATGCAATATCTGAGACACTTTCCGTAGTCCGGTATCTCAGGCCGGACTCCGAAATGATTGGTGGCCATCTGTACTATCTCCTCCCTCTTCCGGTGGTAGTACCGGAAGTTGAGAAGACGAAAAGGGTCAGATTTGCGAATCCCGAGGTACTGGAAGACAGCAAAGGAAGTGGAGTTGTCATGAGGATAAAGCTGGTTATGAGTAAGCAAGAGCTTGAAATGATGTTGAGAAAAGGAGGGATTTCAATTGAAGACATGGTTTCTCAGGTTCAGAAGAAACAAAGCCCAGATCAGAATGATGATCATAAGTTTGAAAATAATGAAGATGGTAATGGAAGTTGTAAAGGATGGAAGCCTATTTTGGAAAGCATACCTGAATTAAGCTAGTTTTAATTTATGTAATCTTGTTTATTCCATTTCTAGAGTTTGAATTACAGAAGAGCCAGTGTTCAATCAAAGCTATCAATGAACATATACAATAACTTGTGAGATCTTTACCTTTTAACTTTACAGTCTCGGGATTAATCGAGGTGCTCAAAATGGCCTAAACATCTAGTTATCAAAAAGAAAAAAATTATGGGTGTCTTTACAAAAGGTGATAAAATTAAACATATAGTAAAAATGCAACCTTTTTTTTTTTTTTTTTTATCAATTGCAAAAGGATCGTGAACGGTGCACCAAACAAACACAAGCACAATCACAAATCACTCAAAATCCAGAAGATTTACGTGATTCCCCAACGAGTAGGTATATATGTCTATGGAGGGGCAGTGGATTTTTATTTTGATCATGAAGGATTACTGTAGCGGCCGGATCAATAGGGGTCGCAAGGGCCACCCACACCTCCACATCGGGAAGAGCCAAAAAGGTCACTATCTCAGAATCTGCAAAATCGAATGCAGGTCGATCCACCTCAATGGTGCCGAGCGAACGGTGCCCACGGCGGACGGTGCGGATACAGGGTCCTGGACGAATATAGGTTTGAACGATGTCTGCCGAACGTCTCGGTGCCGAGGACATGGTACTCACAGTTTGGTTCTCAGACAACCCTCGGGAGCTCCGCCGAGCGACGCGCCGAGCGCCCAGGGGGCTGGGCCGCACGCTTGCCGAGTCAGTTGACCTCGGTAACGTGGGGCTCAGATATATCCGGTTTGGTGGAAGTGTGTCGGGCACGCCACACAGTCCATGATGAGGCATTAAATGCGGCAGTCACCTACTCTGCCACCGCCGCCTGCAGCAGCACGTGGGTGATGGGGAATGTCTCGAGCTGATTTGACTACTCGAACCCACGTGCCGTGACGTCAGCCCAAGCATGGCGTCTGGGGCTGGGGTGAAGGTCGTATCACCTGTCATTCCGAGCGTGAATGACAGGCGCGTGAGGGGCGCCGAGCGCGTGGGACGCACGCCCCTCAGCCTATAAATACCCAGTCACAACTACCACAATGGATATTATGATTTTTTTTTCTCTCCCTCCTCATTCACTACCCTCATAACTCTACTTCTTTACTTCTCTCTCTGAGATTTCTAGTGCATTTCTCCCCTCCGGTGACTGACTTAATCATCGGAGTGCCTTCCCGGACCACCACCGTCCGGGCTAGGCACTGACGCGGTTATCTACGTGTGCAGGTTTCCATCTCCGGCGAGCGGCAGTGGCTCAGGCGTGCATTGTCCTTTCCACCGGTGCCCTTCTCACTCCAAGAGGTTCAAAGAATTCACTCCGGCGAAGAGACCCCCACAATTACAAACTCTCAACGGTACTCATACAACAACCTTACAATCCCTCCCAGTGTATGCATCTACAACCAGAGCCAAAGGCTCATTATATAGACAAAACCATGCCCTGTTGCTCCATCAGGCTTCAGACAAATGTGTTACTCCAAGGCTGCTGATGGAACTCGATCGGAAGTCGAAATGCCGGCTGAGGAGTGAGAGGTGAGAGAGAGAGGATAGGAGCCCACCAGCCCACCATGCTCTCCCCTAGTCAATACCATGCTTACCCTAAGCACTACTACACAATCTTCTTACGATAGAACGACTCAAAACAGTTTGCAGCACAAAAGTAGAATTTTAGTGCAGGGAAAAGTATTGCGGCGGACGACCTAGTAGTGGCTGAAGTCTCCTGCACGGGCAACTGCGGCCTGGACGCATGATTACTAATTTGGTCTGGTTTGCAAGAACTTTTAGTAATTTTACCAAAAAGTCCAAAAGCGTACTGCAAATAGGAAGAAAAGTTGGGAGAGTGCAGGGTCCAAACACCCCCCTTGCACCCTCTAGGTCCGCCCCTATATGTGCACAGGACGACTCTTTCTTTCGCGTGTTTGTAACACAAACAGGGGGAATATTTTGCATCTAATTAGTAGGTGAAACTGAAAAGTTAAAGGCAAAATTCATGTACACAAAATCAAATTGAGTACTGCAATTTTAAAGTAACTTTTTTTTCCATGAAACAATCCCCTTTTCTTGCAGTGAATCAAGCCCTCAGAAAAGCATCCTCTTTTCTCATTCCAAATATTGCTTTATCAAATCAAATAGCACTGTTGAAACCAGTATTGCCCTGAGCAAAGGTGAGTAAAATTTTTGTCTTGGGTCTCTGAAAATTTTCTGAAAAAGGAGTTCCAAAAAGTTGTGTAGTATTCATTAAACATAAGTTTATAAAATTAGATTTAATGAAAATTATGAGCTCATCGAATAAGAGAAAATTTCATTATAAAAAAATAATTTAGTACTTCTACAACTTAAACTGCAAGAATAGTGATCTTTAAGTGATCATATATCAAATTATTAAACATTTTAACTAGTTTAATACTTCTAATAATTTGTTTTTTTTTTATAGGGAATTGATATTGACACTCAATTTTTTGTCTTTATTTACAAAGTGCAAGAGTAATTTTTACCTAATAAAGACAAAAAGAAAGGGAGTGCCAATATCACTTCTCTTTTTATATTGACTTATCTTTTTAATATTTTGCTTATTAAATGTTCATACAATTCCATTTGTAAGTTCGCTCGCATTCCTTAAATGTTAGGGCCAGCCCGGTATGGAACATATACTTGCTCACACAAATATAAAAATATTAACACTGTGTTTGCAATAGTAAAAGTTATTGGAGTGTCGTTATTGCTTAAACCATTATGAAAATTAAAAGAAAAGGTATGTGTACTAATTATGATGCTTGTTGAAGGATTAAAAGTTGACTGCGATAGTCCGATGGGAGGTATAAAATATTAGTAGAAGAAAGACAACTAGGAGGTGCAATAAGCTAGTACTGTAATAAATTAGAGCATCCCCAACAATGCCTCTCCTCTCTAAAATGAGGAGTGGAAGTGACATATTAATGGGAAATTTTGTAATTTATGTCAAAAAATTGTACTGTTTGGAGGGACCCATCCACCTATTTATCACATCTACTCCCTAAATTTTATTTTGGCTCTCATTTTAGGGAGCCAAAATAAAATTTAGGGAGTGGATGTGACAAATAGGTGGATGGGTCTCTCCAAACAATACAACTTTTTGACATAAATTACTAAATTTCCCCTTAATATGTCACTTCCACTCCTCATTTTAGAGAGGAGAGGCATTGTTGGGGATGCTAGCAGGCTACATTTACTTAAAGTTACCTCAATAAATCATGACATAATATCACTTATATATTGTAAAAACCAGAATTGGGGGCCCTATAATGAGCCAAACTCACTACAGGGTGTAATGAAGGCAACCGTTGGATTCAGTAATTAATGGCCCAGATTAAAAAAAAAAAAACTTTCATGTAAGAATAGTATCTTACATGGAAGAGTTTTATTTTATATCTAAACCATTGATTGTCGAATCCAACGGTCATCATTGCTCACTACACCCTATGGTGAGTGCCCTCACTACAGGGCCCCCGGTTCCGGAAAAACCAGTGTTCCAAATCAGGGGTATTCCAACTCAGGGGTATTCAGTAAAACCAAAGTAACCACTAAATCGATCTAAGGCAGATTGAAACGTCTTATTTGGTCTAGTTTTACGATTCAGTGGTTAAGTTATGATTCTAAAAAAATAAAAATTAACAATTTTTGGTTTTATTGGCAGGTTTAAAACCAAACTGCTCTGTTTAACATCAATGTGTGTATATGTATTTGTGACAGAGATCATGCCAAGACTGTTTTTGATTACGTCAAAACTCAAGTGTATGAAATGATTTTACTGATCATGTGTGAAGTACAACTCTTTATGAATTGGAATTTTGGTACAATCAAAAACAATTTTGGCACATATATATATATATATATATATTCATTTTGTAAGTTTAGTTTTTTCTTTGGAGCGACTCCTTCTGTCGCCATTTATTGGTCCTTTTTGGGGATTCCAACCCTTTTTTTTTTGGGAATACAATCATTGTGTTTGTCATTATTTTACGTTCTCTTTTAACTCTTTAAGTTTAATTTTTAAAAACATAATCATTGTCTTCTCTTATTACTAGGAATTAAGTGGAAAAGTAAGGGGTAAAAAGTTAACTCAACCACTTTTGCCCATTACTTTTGAACTAGGACATAGTTATTAGGACTACAAAAAGTGCTTGGACCAAATATTGGGGACGGAACTATCTATTAGTGTAACAATAATACGTTGGTTACCACATTTGTGTAAGTAGTGTTCTAAAAGTCGGCTGCTTAGACCGACTAGTCCTCGCTTAAACGTTAACTGGTGGTCCAACCCATAGGCCGTTGACTAGTCGGCGCTTAGTTCTTGCCTAAGTGCTAGGCGACTGACTAATTGGCTCTAGACGGCTCTTTTTTTCCCGACTAGCTTTAGGCTCTATGTTGGAGATAAGTATCACTCATCTCCGATGTGAACCCGCAAGCCAGCCTATCCTTCGTAGTTTTTAGTAACTTCGTTTTGCCGTCCGCTCTAGTACACTCCCAAGAGTTTTTTCACCGATATATTTAGGAGCTAAAATAAATAAATTTGCCAGGCTATAACATTTTCTAAACAACTTTTGAAAATAGTCCCAAACGCATATTCTAAAAGTCGGCTGCTTAGGCCGACTAATCCTCGCCTAAGCGTTAACCGGTGGTCCAACCCATAGGCCGCTGACTAGTCGGCGCTTAGTTCCTTCCTAAGTGCTAGGCGGCCGCCTAATTGACTCTAGACGGCCCTTTTTTGCCCGACTAGCTTTAGGCTCTATGTTGGAGATAAGTATTACTCGTCTCCGATGTGAACCCGCAAGCCAGCCTATCCTTTGCAGTTTTTAGTAACTTCGTTTTGCCTTCCGCTCTAGTGCACTCCCAAGAGTTTTTTCACAGATATATCTAGGAGCTAAAATAAATAAATTGCCAGACTATATAACATTTTTCTAAACTACTTTTGAAAATAGTCCTAAACACATATCCCGTTGCCGTATAGTAAATTCCGCGCCAAGGAGCTAAATGATGCCAAACGGATGTACAAGATGCGCTTCGTACTGCCTTAGGTTTTTTTTTTTTTTTTTTTTGTTACTCATTCGGTCATTCCCATAATTTGGTACCAAAAAGTACTTTTGCGCCAAATTATGGAACTGTCACTCCAGTAGTCGGTTCTATTTTAGAACCAAATGGTTTTAAATTAGGGAGTGTTCGACTAACAAAAAACAGTTTTTAAAAAAAATCTAAGACAGTATCATTTTCTCACAATGCATCACATAAAAAACCGTGAAAACCCAGTTTATTCTCAAAGCCTCTTAGCAGAACACCCCCTAACTTTTCCTCCACTTCATTTTTCTCTATTTTCTCAAACTCAATTCAACTACCAGTTGCATTCCAAAATATTTGTTTGATCTGCAAAATGAGGTATTTTTAAAAAATATTTTCAAAAAAATGTTTTATGTTTTTAACTGCCGTTTTGTTTTTGTTTTTGTTTTTTTGTTTTTTTTTCCTCCCGTTGGAAAATAGCAGCTCGTGTAAATTTGAGCCGTTGATCTGATATAATAGCCACCAGAATCAGAGGCGATCTCAAGGGAAAAACCAGCGAAGGCATTCAGCCGTTGATATTGAGAGGTTCATTGAATATTAAGAGGTTATTACCTTACCAAATCATTTCCCATATATATAAGCCAGCGTGAACCCTCTTCGTCTTCTGTCTTCCATCTCTCTCAACTCTCGAGATCGAACCCGAGTCTGTTTCTATCAACAGACAGATGGGTAGATTGCAGTTGATTTTGTTCCAGATTCAAATTCAGTTGGAACCCTAGCAACTGGCTTTCCAGATTCCGGCGACTTTACGTTTTCCGGCGAGGAATCCGGCTTAACAGGTACTCTCCGGTGTCTTTTCTGGTAGAAATCAGTTGGTGTTTTGTGAACCCCACAGGATGAGCGTAGTCATCCTTGTTTTCATATTTAGAACTAGTTTTAGATTTGCTTCATTTTAGAACCGAATTTGGCATTCCCATTGGAGCATGATTTTTTTATTTGGTTCTATATTATGAGTATGGAACTGGTTTTAGACCCAGCATTGGACATGCTCTTAGTCAAAAGCAGTTAATAGAAAATAATTTTGGTATGCAACAATGGTCGTCAAGAAATTACCAAAACCCAGATCAAACGCACCTTCCTTCCCCCTCCCTTCTCCACTTCCACCCACCACCACCACCTCCACCCTCCCTCCACCTCCTTCTCCTCCCTCCACCCCTCCTCTCCCCACTCACTCTCTCTCCTCCACTACTCCCACCCAAACCCAACTCACCCACTTCATCCAAACCCACCTCCCCCCTCCCTCCTCACTCACCCCTCACCACCTCCTCTCCTTCTTCAAAACCCACCTCCACCACCACCCAAAATTCACCCACCTTGACCTCCACCTCTTCCACTACGCCGCCTCCCTCGACGCCTTCCGCCACGACCACTCCACCTTCGAATGGATGGCCAAAACCCTAGCCTCCACCGACCGCCTCGATGACCTCCTCCCACTCCTCCAATTCATCGTATCGAACCCCTGCCCGTGTTCCGATGGTATTTTCTCGTGCCCTAGAGCTGAACCCATTTTCTTTTCCGCTATCAGTTCGTATTGTAGGGTTGGTAGATTCGATGAGGCTTTGATTGCATTCGATTCTATGCGGAAATTGATTGATGGGTTGCCTAGTGTTGGGGTTTATAATGTTTTGATTCATGGTTATGTGAAGTATAGAGAGCATGAAAAGGCTTTGGGGTTTTACAATAGGATGATTCAGGATCGGGTTAAGCCAGATGTGTTTACGTTTAACATCTTGATTAATAGTTACTGCCGGAATTCGCAGTTCGGGTTAGCTTTGGAAATGTTTAAAGAGATGAGGATCAAGGGTTGTACTCCGAATGTGGTTAGCTTTAATACTTTGATTCAGGGGTTTTTTAGGGAGAGGAAGTTTGAAGAAGGGATAGGCATGGCATTTGAGATGATTGAGATGGGGTGCGAGTTTTCGACAGTCACATGTGAGATTTTGATTGGCGGGCTTTGTAGAGTGGGTAGGGTTTTGGAGGCTTCCAATCTCTTGATTGATTTCTCAAAGAAAGGAGTATTGCCTAATGGGTTTGATTGCTTTGATATAATTGAGAGGCTTTGTAGGGAGGGGAATATGGGGAGAGCTGTGGAGGTAATGGATGAGCTATGGATGAAAGGGAATGCTCCTAGTTTGGTTGCTTGTACAACTTTGATTGAAGGCTTAAGGAGATTGGGGAAAATTGAAGAAGCAGTTGCGTTGATGGAGAAGATGTTTAAAGAGAGCATTCTTCCAGATAATGTGACTTATAATTGTCTACTTCGAGATATGTGTGATACGGGTAAAGCAACGGAAGCAAATAAATTGAGGCTTCTGGGTTCGAGCAAGGGTTTGGATCCAGATGGCATGACCTACAACATTTTGGTTTATGGGTATTCAAGGGAAGGTAGAAGGAAGGAGGGGCAACTTTTGGTGGATGAGATGTTGGATAGGGGATTTATACCTGATATTGCTACCTATAATAGGTTGGTTAGTGGACTTTCGAAGGGAAAGATTACTCTTCGATGAGAATGTGATGTAATTCTTGGGGAAATTGCCAACTGCCAACATATGTTTAGTTGGTAATGTAACTTACATATGGTGAGAAGGTACATCCCTAGTGATGAGCATGTGCATGATGCTCTACTAGATGTTGAAGGTGTAGAATACATCAAAGAGAATGCAATGCATGAAAGCAGAAAGGGAAAGGAATCATTCCCAGTCCCTTTTGATCGTCTGACAGAGGACTGCTGCAATTTGTCGGCTGTGATTTGGTTGGGAGATGACGAATCGATTCTTCTTGAACATAACAAAGAAGTCGTCTATGCAGCTCGACTACCACCTGGTATGCATGAATTTATCACAGTATTGATTTAGTTTTTTATGGTATAGAGGAGGTTGAGACCTATGTTTATGTTCCAGCCCTATCCACCTGCTAAATTTTCTTATGAAAATGCATGAATGAGTCTGTATCTCAACTCTGGATTGTGTTCTTTGAAAAAAAAATTGCATTTTGTTCTTGAATTTGTAGTTAAAAAGAAGGGAGGATCCGACAATTCAACAAGTTCTCTATTGTGCAACGATCATGTAAGTGTCTAATCTAGGAAAATATGGGAAGATTTGACAATTTCTCTATTTTGGTAAGGACCTCCTTCATAAGGACACTTTAGTTAGGCTAAGAATAAATGCTGCATGACCTGTAAGTAGAAATATTCTTCTTGGTGAAGCAGTGGTACAATTAGGCATATTCTTCTTGTTTGTTCATGAGCTTCAGTTCTAAACAATATCATGCTGCATTTACTTTAACAGCCCCAAATGCATAGTTAAACGTCAGTTACTGCATTTCTAACCAAGTATTTGCAATTTCTGCAGCTCCATTGTAACCGGGATATCATCTAAGAGAACATCCATTGGAAGGGTAGAAATGTCTGTATGCCAGGAAGGACTTGTTTGTGTCAGACTACAAAGGCCTCTCAGGGTGTGATTAAGAGTTTCCGGGGACTGGGAAGTCTGACCAAGAGGGTGTAATTCCATGGTTTTTTTCTTGCGTATTTTTCCTTCGATTGACCCAAAGAGAGAGTTTGAGAGATTTTCCTTGTATTTATTATGTTTTCCTTTGGTTTCCCTTCCCGGCTTCCCACAAGATTGAATATGGCGAAGGGGGGAAGAGAAAGGAGAAGTACAACGAAGTTACCATGTATTAAGTTTGCCTGCCATGAGAAATGTCTCCAAATTGTTGGCTCGGATATTACAGTTTCTAAAGATGAAAGCATTTTGTGGTACATTTGATTTTGAAACCTTCTAGTTTTCTGGAGACTTACTGCCACACATTTCTAAGATTTCAAGCTCATTGCTCCTGCTTTTATGTCAAGTTATCCTCTACTATTTTACTTGTTATATGTGCTTTTAGCAGAAGCTTCAACTTTAAGCATATGCCACACTTTCCGAAAGAACTTACGGAACATCTTCTGCACAATCAAATCAAATCATCTTCTGCACAAAACCACATTCCAGAAACCACCAATAATATCTCTATGTTTGTGTTTTCCAAATTTGACATGTCCTGCAATTGGTTAGGCGTTTGAATACCTTACCCACTTACGTTTTCAATTAATGATTAGCCTCGTGAGGCTTGCAAAATTATCACGAAATGACAATATGTGCACAATGAACTGCCGGATCTGGCCAAATAATTAACAAAGAATGGATAACAGCGAGGCCCAGTTTCTTTATCCACAGTTGCTTACAAAACATAACTAAGGACCAAGGATATAGCAATTAAACTACAGAATCCTTCAGCACTGCTAAGAAACGTCACCGAATAGTCATCACTTGATTCTGCACTCAGTAACGCATTTTTTTCATAAGACGTGGCATAACAAGGTCTAACAAGGTTTCCTACTTGGAGATGAACTGATGCCCATAGTTTATATTTTGACGAACACATGCACACATTTGCAGAAGCACGAGATGGGTTACAGGGTACATAGAAGGCTCAAGCAACCAAGAATATCAGGATACCTGCGCGGAGGAAACAAGATAGGATGGATAAGCACATCTTTTCGACTTTCAATTTTGAGTGCAAGTGGAATGAACTAGGTTTTTGTTTGGAAGTTGGAATTGTAGAGGGATTTACCAAGAAAAATTATTAATGGGGAAACCAACGAAATCAAATTAGTTTCTTGACTTCATTATCTTCTATTCTTCTTGTATGTTTCCCTTTACCTTATTCTTCCCCTCCATGAAACTGTTCAAAATCCAATAGCAAGACGGAGCTGTGATTGGATCAGGATTTGTAGAGGGATTCATTATGAGAAAAGAAAATATGAGGGAAGCAAAGCTTCAATATGTGAGGGTAAATCTCCTACATTTCCTACTCCATCCACAACTGCCTTTGAGGGAAGCAGAGGTTCAATATGTGAAGATAAATCCCCTACATTGCCTACTCCATCCACAATTGCCTATACAAATACTTGATCCAATACTGCCTCAAATCTGGTTGTTCCCGTGCCATTGGCTTAAAGATTTTTTGGTATTGTCTATATTCAATTTTTTTTTTCCATTTATTAGTTTTGCGTCAAACTTTTGGTGATTATAGGTTCGTCTCGACGAGAGGAATCGGAATTGGGTAAAATTATGACTTTTACCCAAATATTTTGGGAAATATCCAAGAAAAAGTATCAAAAGACAACTTAAGCTGTCTTAAGTGCTTAAGCCGGCTTAAGTTGTCTTTTCTTGGATATTTTCCAAAAATATTTGGGTAATTCTCATATTTTTTAACTTTTCCGAATCCGCACTTCAAGATGAACCTATAATTACCAAAAATTTGATGCAAAACTATCAAATGCAAAAAAAAAAACAAAAAAACAAAAAGACAAAATCCTTAAGCCAATGGCATTGGTAGATATGCAACAAGTTATCATACGGCATAAATTAGCAATGGTTTGCCCATTAACTCACACATGAACATATGTATATCAGCGCAAACTGCTTCAAGAATGCTGTGCTCACCTAATATTATCAAAGCAACAAGTATTGCTGACATCAACTGCCTGGAATGCTGACTAACTTGAAGAAAATAAGTGGATTTCCGATATCTCGCCCTGCATTTCCCAACCCAGCTATACTGCATGAGTCTTGCTAATAACTCTGAAAACAGCCCTTGAAAATAGCTGTATCCAGATGCCAAGCTCATTTGTCGAAGATGGCCCTGCCAATTTAATGCATTGATGTTGGAATTTTGAAGAACAAAACTGAAGCTGACTAGCTGAGTAATCACATCTATCTTCTCTATACTTACGCATTGACGTTAAAATTTCGAAGAACAAAGCCGAAGCTGGGTTTGATCACATCTATCTTCTCTATAACGGCAAAAAACATGTAGATAGATTGATTTTATTAGAAACTACTGTTCCGATCGAAAACAGCCTCAAATCGAAGCGATATGGGGATCTAGACGGAGACTGGAAAATACTTAACATGAAACATATAAACAATATAGAATTTCTTCAAGAAGTTCCTTGAATTCTCTATTAGAGCTGAATAAATGTAAGAATTAAGCATGTTCACCCCCCAAAAATACCACTACATGGGCTTCTTGGACCCAATGACAACCCATGCCCAAGAAATTTAACCCTCCTAAGGATTGACCACCATAATCTTCCCAGACAGTTTAGAAGACTCCCTCCCTTCTTCCCTCAACTTCCCTTCCCTTCCCTACCGTCATTAAAGATTATGAATTGATCAACTAGCCCTTAGTCCATCGGAAAAACAATGAAGGCACTTGCATTCTGCTTACACTAAAATCCGAAGTGGAAGCAGCTACTCACCATTTCGTTTTCTTTTATTTCTTCCGAAAGTTAATCACCATTTTCTAAAAAGTGCAAAAACCAGATTGTGCTTCTAAATATCTGCAGTAATTTCAGTTCTACCAGCATATCCAATAGACAAAATCATATTCCCACATATATAAACTAGTATCCCTGATCCGAAGTGTAAGCAGCTACTCACCATTTTGTTTTCTTTGATTTCTTGCGGAAGTTAATAACGTTTCTAAAAAGTGCAAAAACCAGAATTGTGCTTCTAAATTTCTGCAGTAATTTCAGGTCTACCAGCATATCCAATAGACACAATCATGTTCCCACATATATAAAACTAGTATCCTTGCCCTAAGATTGGAAGTTCAGACAAGCCCGCTGCCTCATAGCAACACCCTAGTGCTCGTACTCAAGTCCAATGTTGACAATGACAAAAATTATGAATAAAATGACCAAAATAACTAATAGTAAGGTTCTAAAACTCGCTAGGCGCTCCCAGGGAGGCCGGGCACCTTCTAGCTTCCAGGGCCGAGTACTCGGCGCCTAGTCGGGCAATTAGTCGGGATAGTCGGTCTAGTTGGGCTAGTCGGGCTAGTCGGCGAGGGGCCTTCTAGCGCCTAGGCGGCGAGTACTCGGCCTTCCAAACCTTCTTTTAGAACACTGTCTAATACTAGTTGACAACCAATCATACAATCAGTAATGGTAGAGAATGCAAAAACTATGAGACAGCTTAAATCAATGAAATAAAACTACCTGAGAGGACAAAAAAATCGTAGGGTTTATGGCTTAAGGATGATGCTCTACATGGCATTTTTTATTTGTAATTTGTGCATTTCTGTTGCTAGTTTCTTAGTTAAAAAGTGACCGACCAGCTTGGAAATTACTCTATCGTAGTTGTTACCTCTTCAACTTGGCTTCTACTTCATTAATGCATTTCTAACCTCCACTTTCAAACAATGTAGGACTATTGATTTTTGAGGGGAGTCCGGCCCCTATGTTCGCAACATAATGCAATCTCAAAAATTATCAGGGCTGTCTGGCATCACAATTTGTAATTTAATACTTGTTTCCCACACTATTGTAATTTAGAAAGAAAAGTCCATGACCATTACTAGAATCTAAAACCCATGTTTCATGACACTCTACATTTGCTATCTTTGAATCAAGTATCTTTTGCTTTTACTTCACCAAAACTCATTTGGCCCAAAAAAGGACAGTGGGACAATTGCAATGGATTTTCATCTTACAGCATTATCAGGTATTATTTTTCATCCACACTCGTCTTGCCACTTTTCAGTGCATGAAAATAAGACAACAGAATGAATAGATCTCCTCATTAGCTCATTTTTAGGAGGTTGAAACTGGATAATTCCTTGAGTTAGACCTAAAACAGCATCTGCAATATGTAGACAACCCAAATCAACAAGAAACCCAATATTTTACCTAAAACCGAGTCTGCTGGCTAATTACGACATTCAATTTTGCCCACTAATAAAGAAGAAAGTTTGCAAATCTGATCTTATCTTCTAATGCTTCCTCATGACAGCATGACGCTTCACATTAGAGTAACTGATAATATTACCTGTGCAGAATGAGAAGCATTAATAGTGGACGGGGAATGCCTTTGTTCTTCTCCATCTTTTAATCTCTTTGTAAAACTCCTTCTATCCCTTTCGCGATAAGGCGGCCATAAGTTACCCAATGACCCAAAGACATTTATTCTTCTGCAGTATCCTCTCAACGTGTTCTTATGGAAGAACCTTTTATAAGTGGCCTGATTAGCCTCCAGATCCCAACTCACCTCTTCACCGTGTCTATCCGAAGCCGTCTCTAAAAGAGATGACGGCGTTTCAAATGCCAGTTGCGTTGAATAGTGAGAGCCCACCTCCCTTAATCTGTTGTCCTCCACCCGAAAATTATGGTCTAAAGGCACAACCCCATTCATATTGAAGTTCTCAATTTCTCCCTTATTGTGTTCACCAATCTCACCATTTAGACAGGATTTTGATGTTGGATCAAGAAACTTTCTCATGATATTACTATCTTCTAAGTCCTGGCACGGAGCAAGTTCAGTTGGATTTTCACCTGAAAGAAACAACGCCAGCCCATTTCTGTCTTGCTCATCGAAGTTCAAACCATGCGTACTATTCAGTAAATCTCCAATTGACGTGTCCCCCAAGCTTTTCTCCACGTTAAGTACTTGTTCTCTAATGGCTCCGATAAACTGCTTGTGTCTGGAAATTACATTTTCTCTAGCGTGAGACTTATCCATTGTAGCTGACAGATTTACCTCTCTTTCAAAATCTTCCAACTGCATAGAAATCGATGATTGAGGTAAGCTAACATCAGAAGGTAAGAAAAACTTAACAGAAAAATTTACAATCACCTGCCATTTTGCTGTCTCCAGTGTAGTTGCAAGATCACGCCAATGATACTCGATCAAATTGACCAGCTTCGCGCCATTATGATCTTCTTGAACAAGATTTTGCTCGTGCAACAAAAGACGAAAAAGCGATTCCATCCTAAATTTGTAACCAAATGCCAAACTATCAATATGTGCACAAACCATTACACGAAAGCATAACAACAATACAAAATGAAAAAAAGGAAAAAACTTTGTCCAGATAGACAAAAGATGACAATAATTATTTCCTGAAATTGTTTATCATTAATCAGAAAATAAAAGCGCTTCTCTCAAATCTGTAGTATAGAGCACCAAAAATAGAAAACAGACCACCTTCCTTAATGAACTCCAATAGGTATTTATTTACAGCAAGGAAACGGAACACCATTATAGATTGTACACCCAACAGTAACATGAACTATTTTTGTCACATTCAAAGCAATTGAACACCCAATTGCTACTCCTACATCAACCTGGTAATTTGTCAACAACCAATAAGTACATTTGCACAGACAATAAAGGCGCATACACATTTATAGTTTGATACAACTTATCTTCTTGTAAACTACCAAAATGTAAATATGCGCAAGACAATAAACTTTATATGCATCTATAGATCATATACTTCAAAACTTGGTTTGATGAAATCCGAGTCCACCAAGTTGACTGGCTCAATAGAAAAATAAAACAAACAAGAACTCAGTTACATGGGCAAGTCTTTAAGATGTCGCCAAGCCTTCCATTCCAAGTCAAAAGTAAAAACTCAACTGAGCCGTAAAGGAATAGGAACTCAATGCAGAATACAAGTTTCATAAGATTGAGATGTAGAATTACTTTATGTCACTATTTCAGAATTGAACAACACTGCTTCAAAAGCAAGATTGTCACTATCAATTGGGCTACAAGTAGTTCTAACTACTTTTCCCATTGCATAGCCATTCCATATGACAAAAGGAAAACCATATATCCTATTTTATTACCACAATCAACTGTATTTTTTTAGTTGTTTTCCTGCCCAAAGCAAACGTTGGGCCAAAAAACTTTGCATTTCAAGGGGCTGGAATCCAAAAGCTGCAGATAGGAAGCCACAACAAACATACCTGCCCAAGAAAGAAAGAAACCCTACACCTTGCACAACACGCCAATGTGGCACTGCTTTATTGGAGATTAAAAAGTACCATTCCACGCCTGTTTTGCACAACGCACTGCTTCATTGGGGATTTAAAGAAACAAATCCACGCATGTTGTGGACAATGTTGTGCAAAGAGTCGGGTTTGTATACTTGCTATTCCTCCCCTTGCCTGGCCTTTCGCACTAAGGGTTTTCATGTTAGAAATGCTAAGGTGGGTTGACTCAACTCAACCACATTCCAAGTGCTAATTCAAAACCAAAATCAAGTTTTTGAACATTGCAATGAGGCTGCCGTAATGGAAAGTAATGCTACCATATAGCATTAAGGTAGAAAGCATGTGCTTCATTGGAGATTAAAAACAAAATACCACTCCACGCCTTTTATGCAAAGTGTTGTATTTGAAGACTTTCTCTCCCTGCCCCACTTGCTTGGCCTTTGCATTAACCTTTTTTGCGTAACAATTGCCGATGTGAGTTAACTCAACACAACAGTATTCTGAATTCTAATTCAAAACCGAAAGCAAGTTTTTTTAACATTGCAATAAGGCCTTCCCCGGTAGAAAATAATGCCCCCTGATAGCATTAAACGTGGAAAGCATACATTCAACAGATGTTCCCAAATGCATACGCTTCGTACGAATTCAACGCAGTGAAACATGCCAATTTACTTGAATAAGAAGAGAACCAAAAAAGAATAACCTGTCGGCTGAGTCTTGAACAACTTCTGCGGCAGAGAACAGCGGGTCCGATTCCCATTGCCGGAAGCTCGACGCCATTTCCACCGCAACTCGGCTCACAATTCTCCAACCATAAGAAGAAAAAAAAATTGTCACAGCAAATCAAAAGTAAGTATACAGAGCATCCGAATATGGAACAAACGACTCTTCCATAAGCTTATACGTATACACTGTATGTATCTATACAAATGCCATTTCTTCGAAACAAATTAAGATCAATTTAGGGTTTAGGGTTACGAGAAAGAGGGAATTGAGAGAGAAGAAATGAAGAATGCCAAGAGGGAAAGTAGGGTGTCTCTGACTCTCTGTTGCCGTTTTGGGGTTGAAGGGAGGGGGAGAGATTATCGGCTGCGCTGGCGTCCACAACTGACGTTATTTTTGTCATTATCGTAAACAATCAACCACCGTCCAAGACGTCAAACATTTGACTTTGAGCAAAACCATTTCGAAAACTCGTCTTTTTACTTTCTACTGCACTACACTCTCCGATTATTTGAACGGCATCGAACGACTTCAGACACAATTATTTTATATGTTATATTTGGGAGTTGTTTTGCTAGACTTTTCCGTTTGCAATTTGATGTTCGTGTTAATGATATTGACAGATTATTAATAGCAATGGTAACTGGAATATTTCCAGTAGAATCGTTCTATAGGTACCATTCGGCGCCGGGACCCCCTTGTGGGGTCCAAAAGATCGATTGAGCCGTCCATTAATCCTAAAATCAAATTTCGAGGGGACTCACGCAAAAATCACCTCAATCGAATGTTCCTAAGTGCTCGATTCAAAATCACCCCAGTATCTCTCCACTTCAACCACAGAGGATATTCTCAATGTCTTTTTTTTTTTTTTTTTTTTTTGATCACCTTCTCAATGTCCTTTTTTTTTTATCAGTCTTCTCAATGTCCTTTAATCACCCCAGTATCTCTCCACTTCAACCACAGAGGATATTCTCAATGTCCTTACCAAGGTACAGACAGTACAGTGAATCTAAGGACTGTCCTCATTCATTGGGTTGGTCTCCTAATGGCATGATTTCAGTTGCTTCTGCTTATGAATTTTTCTAAACCAAAAGAAAAATGACCTAAGGTGCATACGGGTCCAGTAGCTCGCCCATCCAATCCATTCCAATCCATTTTTTTAGGGTTCGGATTTATAAGATTCTAAACCCGTTTACCAAATGGAATAGGTTTGGAAAAATCCCTTGAGGCCCAGCTCGGCCAGGCCCGATTAAGATAATGATTTTGTTTAATAGGATGTGGGTGGTGGTGTTGTTGTTGCCGCTATAAGTCCTAACTGCTTAGGATTTTTCTTTCTTGAAGCGGCGCATCTCCTCTTATTCAAGATTAAGTTTCGTCTTTGTCTTCTTGTTCTTCAATTTCTTATTGAAGAAGTGTGATTTGTTAGTTGTTAATTCTAATTTATGATCGTTGTGGTTAATTTAATTCATGTTTGTGATACTATGTTTTAGAAAAATCAATGAGATTGTTGTACGGGCTTGAGAAGTAAAAATTTAACTTGGATAGAGCTTGGGAATATTAAATGAAACCCAATTGTTAATGGGTCAGACTTGAACATGCATATCGTTATTATCTAGCATAAACCCGACTCGGCCCGATGTATGTGCACCTCTAATCCGGATGGTTGGGGCTTTGAAAACTCAAAAATCCTCAAAAAATTAAACGTTATCTAGCTTATCTATTGTTATTATCTAGCATAAACCCGACTCGGCCCGGTGTATGTGCACCTCTAATCCGGATGGTTGGGGCTTTTTTTTTTTTTTTTTTTTTGTCATTCGTTAATCCTAATCTACTCTGTCCTAGGGGACTTGGGGAGGGGGGTGAGTGCTTACGAGAAACGAACCCTGCCCATGTGCATGGGAGTATAAGGGAGGCACCAACTGCACTCCACTCCACTTGCGATGGTTGGGGCTTTGAAAACTCAAAAAATTAAATGTTATATCTAGCTTATCCTCCATGTTAGACTCTCAACTAACCAGATGAGAGCTCATAGAGGAATCATAATTGAAAACTTCTGGCATTGGCATTACCATATTTCCAAAATCGGAATTTTAGAAACTTGATGTCCACTTCATATTTCATAGTAACTTTTTACAATTCTGCAGGCTTAATACGTCTTTAATATGTTCTTGATAGATTTCTATACATCTGTTTGGCTATATTTTGTGACCAAATTTTCCTGTTCAACTGAGGCTATTTATTGTCGCGAAATTGAAATGAGACCGATGGGCTAGTGAATTTGCTAAGACGCTTGCACCCCATTATGAGGTAAATGATCCGAATTTTCGAACGAAAAAAAATTATAGGACGTCAAAACTACTCCAACTATAGTCCATTGATTAGGATAAATCAAAGTAAACAATCACATAAAAAAAAAATGGAACCACCATTGCTGAATTTGCATCACAATTACTGAATTGCGTCTCAAATCCAGATGACCGGAGGAAAAAAAAAAGAGTCCCTCAAGTGAAATACTTTACCATCTGAATTTCTTTTCGCTTGAAGCCACATTTTTCGTAGAACACTTTGTTGTCAGTACCGCAATCAAGAATCACCTTGTAACAACCCCTAGATTGAGCATGGTCTGTAAGGAAGCCAATAATTTTCTTTCCCAGCTGCATTCCCCTAGCATTTGAATCAACTACGACATCTTCAATATGCCCAACTTTGCCACAATTCCTTATGAACTTCTTTTCAATGAACACGCTTCCTGTCGCAACTATCTTCCCAGAACAGTTATCCTCAATAACACAAACGAGATGGTCACCGCCGTATGAACTGAGCTCTTGAAATCTTCCTTCGAATTCTTTGTCAGAGACGGAATCGCAGACGGTGAGTTGTTGCAACAGTTCAATGAAACCCTTTCCTTTGTCTGAAATCTCTAGCTTTCGAACTCGAAATGATTCTTCTTGGTTGAGGGAGGATTCCTTGCTCTGCATCCTTTCACCAGAACCTCAATGTTGTTTTTCAGATTTACTGAGAATTGGAAAACTGATCAATAAAGAGACCATTAAAGAAGCAAGAGAAGAAACAAAAACATCATCATCAACAACAAAACACCACATAGCCTTTGTTATACATAGTAAAATATACAAAATACATAATAAGGCGAATGTGCTTCCTCGTCACATAGATTAGAAGTCCTATTTTTTGTTATATGAGACATTAATTGGTACCAAACAGATTGTTGATCATAGCTAAAAAACAACACCTAAGATAGCCCAAACAAACTTCTTTCTCAAAAATTCCAAAAAGCTTGACTTTAGACTTCCCAAACAGCTTAACTTCTGGTTTTTCTAACCCACAAAACCAAAAAGGCAGTATTTTAAGACATCCAAACGAAGCCTTATTCAGAGGGGGAAAAAAAACACAGGAAAAACAAAATAAGAAGAAATAAGTTACTATTTCTTACTGGAGTACGCCAACTGAAATGTGACAAATATTAGCAAGTCCCCGCTGTCCTCACCATGGGCGGCTCCAATATTTCAGTTGACAAAAATGTTTAGAAAAAAATTCTCTACAAAACACTATATAAAGCTAAATATATTTATTTTGGTTGAAAATTTATTGGGCTTGGTTTATTTTGTTTCGGTGAGCTATATTGTCTAATTACTCACCTATTTAAGTGAGTTTTCATTTACTTTGGCTTCATACGAATGACCCAACGCAGACAATAAAAGAAAAAGCGTAATATATATATGTACATACAAAATTTTAGTCCAGTTTTTGAACCCACTGAACCCCCTCAAACAAGGGTTCAATTCAACTGTTACCATTTCTCTGTACCAAGCCTCTGTACTGGTTCTCAACTGCTGACACGTGTTCTTTCTTTTCTTGCAACCCTAAAATTGTCTCTTGGGTTAGCACTTAACACTTTAGCTTTCACTGCCAATTGGCAATAATAAATGTCATAACAAGTGTTAACACCAAGAGACAGTTACAGGGCTGCAAGAAAAGAAAGAACAGGTGCCAGCATATAGAACTGGTTTAGAGGCTTGGTACAAAGAAATGGGAACAGGTGATCTGAAGCCCTCAAACATTGGTGAAGCCGCCCCTGATCCCCACTTCACCTAGAGACGTTGGCAATTTTCCAATTCAAATACCAAGCGCTTCCAACACTCCCCAGCCTACAGCAGAGTAATGTCCAATTTCTGAAGAAACTACTATATGTAATTGCTCTATTAACCTCAACGAACTGCAGTGTTTGAAATTTGAAAGCACAAGTATGGTTCTTCATAAGATAAGATATATAAACCTTTAAGACGAGGGAAAAAAGCATCCACTCACAACAATAAAAATCTGGGAGGCTGCTGAACAGAAATAGGTTGCTATCCCTAGCATCTTATTCATACAATCGAAGCAAGATTCTCAGTCGAAGGACTGCTAGCTCCCCATAAGTATAACCACTCTTCAAACTAATATTCTCTCCGACTAAAATTCTAAAGACCCTTTTCCTTTTCAGCAACCCTTTCTTGGATTTACACAAAGAGCAAGACCTGATCAACCAGCCCAAATTACTTGGGTTTGGACCATAGACCTATTGCAATTTTAGTAACAAATTGCCAATAGAACTAGCAGTACGGACATTTTGTAGTTTCTTTCCTGCAAGATAATCTTTCCACAGCCAACTATTTGCTATCAGCTACAGAAATCACTTCTCATTTTTTTCCCATTTATAAGACAAAAAACACCTGTAATGTAACTTAACAATCATTTATACTGAATCCCAGCTAAATAACCACTCTAAATGGTAGAATTCGTAATTAATACCAGCCACAAAGTATCAGATGGCACATATTGTTTTACAAGACTCTAAAGTCACTGACAAAACACTAAAAAGACCCCATTAGGAAACTGCTTCCATTTCTCATCAAGCCATCTCACCAAGTAAAGAACAACAAAAGACATGCATCCACTGATGGAATGTGTATGTGCTTGTACACAATATAAATAACACCGAAGTGGAATTTTTTCATTAAAAGATGAAATTGTTTTTAAGAAGCTATTGCCAACCTGGAAATCTAAATCATTATATGCTTAATGGCATATTTAATTCTTGACCATCTAAGTGCCATAATTGCGATATATTTTTGCCAGATGAAACCCGTATGCTTTACCGAAAATAATGTTTTCCATATTGCATTTGTCACGACCAAATTTTTCACAAAATTCAGCTATATGAATTATAAAAAAAATTTAGTGATTTACCCATAAACTAAGTATTATAAAAACAAATGTTCGCCAAAAAGAATCCCTGTTTTTTCTTTTCATCGTGCATTGATCTATAAGTCTAACCCAAATTAAAAGAATAAAAATAAGTGATCCAATTCCCAAATCCATCAAAGTTTTCTATAAGCCACCAAGCACAACATAACATGAAGTTTTATGCTAATGACTATTACAAATGTACAAGTTCCTTTGTTCGTTTGCCAAAAGTAATATCAACATGTTTCTCAGAAGTCAAAATATACATTTTATTAAAAGATGGCTTTACAAGGCCTAAACCAAACAAACTAATACCTTGAACGAGTTGTCTAAAGACGAAACTTAGTCTCACTGCCAACTCCGTCAAAGCTTGTTCTTGTCTTTGAACAGGTAGGGGTGAGCACGACCACCCACATATAATCTACTAAAATATGCAAGTAAACATGTCTAACAAATGCAAAGTTTTTATTCCCATTTCATTTAAATCAAGAGTTAACTCCAGTCTACCGGTAGTAATTAAAATACATAGGTACCAAAATAAATAAAGTCCTTAAACTATAAACGACTAAAACGAGTCAAATCCTTAAATTCAAATAGCCGAAAATAAGAGCACATAAAATTGAAGGTCCAATACCGACTCCGTCGAGTCTAAATCATCAAGCTTGTTGTGTACGGTGTACCAATCCTAGGCAGTCCCAGGACGGTGTTTCCCAAATGATAAATCTGGATAAAATCAACACTTGATTTTATCAAATGAGAAAGAGTTATGATAAAATCTAAGATTTTTGCATTTTATCATTTGGGAAGCACCCAGTCCCTAAATCATCCAAATTTATGGGCTACTAACCCAAAGGCCTATGGGGCACCAGGCACCTTATCCCACGTCGGTTTATGGACTATACACTGACGGATAAGCTCATCATCCATATGTTTCCGGCTACACAACATGTCAACATGTATAAAATGGCCAAGCTGGCCTCCAATACAAGGCTCACTAGCCCATATAACAAGTATCAATTCCAAACCAATCCAAATAAACCCAACTCCCAGTAAAGATCAATCTTCAATTTTCCGTAACTTTACAAAAAAATCAAGAAAACCCAAATATCAAAACTCAAGTTTCTTACTACGATCAGTGTTCTGAAATCGGGATACGTATCGTGTATCGCTTTTCTCATTTTACGAATCGTATCGGGATACATATCGTGTATCGTAAGATACGGTAATTTTTTTTTATATTCATTAATTAATAATAAATACCTAACAATAAACTTAAAATTGATTGCATTTATGAAAGAAAAAGCATTTAGGAAACAAAAAAACACACGTCTTAAAAAATTGATAATGGCTTCCCCTTTTTTTAATAAAGCAGTGGTCCTAGTGGGATGAAACTTGAAAAAGACAAAGGGAAATCTTTAAAAAATTGATTATGGAGTCGGTGGGTGGTTGACCTGTCAATAAATAAGGTGAATGCCACCACTCACTATACATATACAATACTACAATAGCTATATAATATACAAAAGCAGATCTGAGTTCTACGATCAAAGAAGAAAAAAAAAACAGAGTATATATATTCGTCAAAACCAAGAGATAGCAGACCAGGACTATTATACCTCAGTCGACTTCGTCGGAAAAGGAGCTACGAGATTAGAGGAGAAAAAGGGCTGGAGCTGCTGAGATTAGACTGGAAAAAGAGCTGCTGAGATTAGAGAGTAGCAGTCGACTGAGACCCAGCACAGAGATCCATTTCGCCGTTGATGTCGTCGGAAAGATGACTGGGTTTGGTAGTCAGAGAGAGTCGATTGGGGTTTCCATGTCGCCAGAGGCTTTTTCTCGATGAGTAAAGTGTGTTTGGGTCTGGATTTTACAGCTCCGATGGGTATAGAAAGGTGAGTAAGACGTGCAAAAAAATCGTACGATTTCAATACGTATCGGGATACGATGCGTATCGTACGATTCTCACATAGTATCGTACGATTTGTGTACAAATGCGATACGAATAGCGATACGTATAGTTTTTCTCCCGAGACGCTACGAATCGCACGATTCGTATCGCGTATCGTACGATTTCGACAACACTGACTAAGATGTAAATCCTCTTTTTATCTACTTAATCAAATCAACTCTTCAACTACTGATCGCTTTTGCCAAAGAAGAGATAAATCCATATCCAAAACACTCAAAACGTGCACTTTGAAAAAACATCAATATTGATCAAGGCAGTCAAATAAAGCTTGCAAGAAAACTAGTATAAATCACCACAAAGTGAAACAAGAACCTCATAAAAGAACCACAATTTTTTCCTTAAGCATACTCCCATGACATTACCTCAAACATTAAACCCATCAATTTCAATACATGAATGAGATTTCCAACTTATAACAGACTCAAACTAGGGCTTTTTCATAAATTTCAAACTTGAACACTTAAACGAAATCCTTCCACATGGCAACTTGCATTTTAACGAGAGTAGTAGAAAACCCTACCTCAAGAGAAGAGAAACCCCAAATTGCTAGGAAACCCGAATTTTGGTAAGTGACATTTACTTCGGCTCAAACCGTAGCCATCTTCGCATATGTCAACCTTTTTTTCTTGCAAAATTCCGAAATTTCCTAGACTAGGGTTTATAGAGTTTCAGAGAGAGAGGGGGAGGGAGGGAGGGGAGAGAAATGGGCGAGGAGAACAGGAGATCTCTGGTGGAAAATGATTTTAACTTCTTAAGGGTAAAGATTACACTTTACACCCCCAAAGTTCCTAGTTACTGCTACTCTTCCTACCAAGTTATAAGACATTACACTAAGACCCCTAATTAAAGAAGAATATAATAATAATAAAAACAATTAACTCTAAAAATTTCTTACAACCTCATTGCACATGTGGTTCCCAATGCACTCGATCAATAATCTAGTAACTCGGACTTGATTGGTCAAATACATACATAAATCAAAATGAATACAATTGTTCGGCCCATAAAAAGTAAGTCAAGGACATAAAATTATGCATAATCACATTGTAAACATATTTTTAAATAATAAAATTAAACACTGGTCTCCACAGCATTGATGCCGCTCCTCGTTGCATCATTAAATGTAATAATACGTTTAATCAGAGGAACCCTTGAACTTCGTCCGAATAATATTCTAGCACAGAGAGCAGAAACAGCGTCCAGCGTCCAAGTTCAATCTATGTCAGCATAAACTTGGACGCTGTTTCTGCTCTCTATGCTAGAATATTATTCGGACGAAGTTCAAGGGTTTCTAGACTTAAAGCAAGCTAATGCCGGAAGCAACAAATCAAGGAAAATTCCTCTATCGTATACTTGCACCGAAAAAAAGAAACCAGTAACATGACAGAATATTACAGTTACATTAGAAGCAATCGAACATCCAATTGGTAAACTTTGGAACCAAACCAAATACACATACACAATAGCATCAAGAATAGTTAGATCACAACAAGAAACTAGGTCACAGATAATCATACTCCCGGTTCGGGAAGAATCATAGTTGTCGAAATCGTACGATTCGGTTCGATTCAGGGTATAATCGATTCGAACCGATACTGAGAATCGCAAATGGTGTAGAATCGTGGACGGAATCGAGGAATCGATTCAAGAATCGCTGAATCGCATGCTGAATCGTATGAATCGTACGATTCATATAAACTGAAAAAATTTGGATTTTTTTCAAACCGAAAATGAAATTAACTGAAACTTTCAGGTTTTTTTTGTTTTTTTCTTCCATACGGAGGGTCGAAACCCTTTGAGAATGTATATGACACAATCAATTTTGGTTTTCAACAGTCATCAACCAAAAATTTTAGGGTTTCACTTACTGGGTTTTGACAGAACAGAGGTCCACCGGAAAATTAGAGCTTCGATCATCAACTAGGAAGAGTAAACTGAGCTTCGGTCAGAGATTAGAAGAGAGATTCGTTTGTCGAACTGAAAAGCCACCAAAAATCTTCTCCACCGACTTTGGTTTGGTGTTATCGATCAAGAAGAAGAAGAGTAAACAGGAATTGAGCTTTGTTTTGTCCACTGCAACCATTTATGATTATTATATTCTTTCTTTTGTCCACTACAACTATTTATGCTTATTATATTCTGAGAGTCCAAAGCTCCTAACAATATAGGAGTAATACACAACTTTATTTGTCCACTACAACCGGGTAATCCTACTGGTACAGAAAAAAATGTACAGAAAATGTACAAATCGCTCTCGGGGACCCACTTTTGGGTCCCACACGAGTGATCCGAACCGTTCATTATTCTTAGAACATTTTTCCGAGGGGCTCCAAAAAATTTCAGCTCAATCGGACGGTTAGAAGTGCTTGAACCAAAATCACACAATTTGAAACGGTTTCAAACGGTGTGATTTTGGTTCAAGCACTTCTAACCGTCCGATTGAGCTGAAATTTTTTGGAGCCCCTCGGAAAAATGTTCTAAGAATAATGAACGGTTCGGATCACTAGTGTGGGACTCAAAAGTGGATCCCCAAGAGCGATTTGTACATTTTCTGTACATTTTTTTCTGTACCTGTAGCAGGATCCACTACAACCATATATTCTTATTATATTCTTTTTTTTTAATAACCTTTACTCGTATTAAACCACAAGATCATCCATTTATGTTTTGAAACAATACTTTTATTGATTCCAACTTGAAATTTATGTTTTGAAACAATACTTTTATTGATTCCAACTTGAAATTTATGTTTTGAAACAATACTTTTATTGATTCCAACTTGAAATCTACCATATTTATGCATTTTTTTAAAAAAAAACTGAATCGCAGCGATTCACAATTCGATTCGATTCACAATTTGCAACCGAGCCTTTTCCGATTCTCGATTCGATTCACGATTTGACAACTATGGGAAGAATGAATACATCCACAACTCACATAAAACAACATTTTCTATTGGGCCTCAATACCTCAATTTGATTTTAGCTTTACTACATCTACGGATCTACCTAAGTTTAGCACCAATAATCAATAATCATCTCAAAGTCAAACCATTTACAGATACAAGAAGAGTAATGGTTTGGGTTAAAAGTGGATTATGGTTTTTTCGTTTTTTCGTTTTGTCTTTATTCAATTTTTTTTTGCATTTGTTAGTTTCGGGTCAAGATTTTGTGGTTTCTGGATTCCTCTCGACGAGACGAATCTAACAAATACAAATTTATGGTCAAAACTCAAATTTTTTTGAATAAAGCCAAAATAGGTGGATTATTCCACCTATTTTGGCTTTATTCAAAAAAATATTTGGTTTAATCATAAATTTATACTTGTTAGATTTGTCTCGTCGAGAGGAATCCAAAAACCACAAAATCTTGACCCGAAACTAACAAATGCAAAAAAAAATTGAATAAAGACGAAACGAAAAAACCAAAAAACCATAATCCACTTTTAACCCAAACCACCCTAATTAATGTTTAGGTGATACTTCTTGAATACTTGAAATCAAAACTAATTCTCAGTTTTTATCTTCTTGAACTCTAACAATTTGATTTCTTTATGCAAAAATCAGTACCTTTCATCATTTAAATTGTGTCTGTGAGAAAACACTCTCATCTTCAATAGTTTGGTTAGGGCTCTGGTCAAGTACATTATACAACACAAGTGGTCATACCCATTTCCAGGCCCCAATAGAAACTCTCAAAAGAAGGCATTATTGTTTAATACTTACATCAGAAAAAAGAAAGATGATACGTTTACAACAAAGGTTTCCAAACCGGCTCCAACTGGTGACGTGGCAGTGGGACCCACCCCTGGGTCCCACCCACTTGACCCAGAAAAAAAAAAAAAAAAAAAAAAAAAACTCAAATTTTTTTGAAAACCCAGATCGGCTACCCACCCGCCCCCATTTCGTTCAACCAAAGAGAGACAGAGAGAGAGAGAGAGAGGGCGAGCACCCTTCACCATCGAGCACCTCCTCCGGCGTCGCTCTCCACTTCCGGCGACCGCCGCCGCTGCCAACAACGCTCGGAAACAGACGATGGTACCGGCTTCAAACGCTCAAAAAAACTCCACCACGCAGGTCGATCTCTCTCTCCCTCCCTCCGTCCCTCTCTCTCTCTCTCTCTCTCTCTCTCTCTCTCTCTCTCACACACACACACACACACACACACACGCGCGCGCACACAGATTGTTTCATTAATCTACATATCCCCCAATTGAAAACCCTAATTCTTGAATTTTGCAGGGTTCATGGTTCGGAACTGAAACCCTAATGCGAATTAACCCCCTCAGCTAGATGGGTAACAGATTAACCCCCCTAATCCAAATTATTTCCCTAATTCTGATGTGTAAAGGATCCAGGTGGAAAATCAATTCACAATTGTTTCTTTTACTTTGAATCTTTGATCTTCGAAGTGTTTATTTTTGGTAATTCTTTCCAGTTGTAGATGTGCATATGGAAGAACTTGATTGTAATACCTACACTTTGTGTGGCTTTGGACTTTAGATATTAGGCCATCTTTGGTCCATGGAATGTTCATTTTTGAGGAACAGTTGATCATTCTGATGCTGAATAGTTGATCATTCCGATGTTCGGTTTGTATAAGCACGATTAAAGCTTACAGTCCAAATGGAAATAGCACTGAGGAATTAAGGTTAATGGCCATATTGTAGAGAGGCCAAAAATTGACCATTGCATTCCTCTTATGTGGGAAATGTTTCCCCCTAAGATTATCAATCATTTTGTATGTCGTCTAACTGACGGTCCTCCTCTATGTGCCATTTTTAAGTTGGATTTTTTGCATGGATCCCATAATATCACCCTTATCACAGCCTTTTGTGGCCCAAAAAATGGTTCACGTAATGCGAATTTCATTTTCATTCAATAGGTAAAAACTTTGTGCATTTGTGCCGTGCTACGGTGTATTTGTGTAGTGTTTTTTTTTTGCCGTGAACGTTTGGTACATTTAGTTTGTCAGGTTTTCTGATTATATATGAACTTAACTCTATGAGTCTCCCTCTTCTTCCTTTATTATTGGTGCAAGGACAGAATTGTAGTTTTTGTGTTGAAACTTAACTCCACGAAACTGGTGTTACATGCTGAAATTTGACCTTTTTTTTGGCTGAAAATGTGAATCTAGTTGCTGAAATTTAACCTCTTCTTCCTTTAAGTATCTATAGTTCCATGTTATTTTGTTCTTTTCTCTCTAGTAATTCTCAACATGCAAGGTTCAGTGCTCTATGTTCAACACAGGTTTGGCTTTGTAACTAGATCATTGACTACACCAGGTTCCCCAAATTTTGAGGTTTATGTGAAATGTAACCTAAATGACAATGTTAAGTTAACGTCTACTATATTCATCTTCTTTTTTGTAGGTTTTTGCTGTGTTATTAGGAGGAATGTCTATATTGACTGGTCATGTAACTGCTGAGCAACTTATTAAGTATGTATTATACTGCAAGTGGTTGATTTATGCAGCCTGGAGGGTGGAAGACAACTTATCAAGCCAGCACCTGTCATTGAAATGGACTACTGGAGTTGGACCACGTATCGGTTGTGCAAGGGAATACCCTCCAAAGCTGCAATATCATGCAATGGAACAAGTAAATTTATCCCCTCGGCTCAAGATGGGACTCCCAAGCCCAAGGGTAATGCATAGTTCTGCAGCAAGGGGTTGAAGAGGACTGACTCAAAGTTTATTGGTTTTTTCCATGGCCTTGACCAAATGCTAGAGATGTGGGAAATTGTTGAGGCCAAAACAGTGAAAGTCACTCAGAAACAAGATGATGCGCCAGAGGAGACCAACCGATTCTTCTACGATGTTGCTTCTTGTAGAAACTTAGGATTCTTCTCTTTCTTTTTGTTTGTACATGGAGGATTCTTCTAAAATTTGTCTTGCTTGTAAGAATTTATTTTTTAAATGAAGTTTCGACTTTGAACATCTACAAAACTTTTGTTCCGATTGTAATAGATAATTGAGATGACCATGGTTTGGATATATATTGTGAGTATGATGAATTGTGTTTGTTGTTGTTGTTGACTGTCTGATGAGACGCCGAGACGTCGGGCTAGGCAAGAAAATAGGGGAGATGCTGTCAAAATTTTTCCGAAACGGCCTACTTTCTAAACACGCATAACCCAAGACACGATATTGATGAAAGGACATAGACATAAATATAGATTCAAAGGTTCCAAATGCATTAAATTGCCACATCTAACAAATTTAACAAAAATGGAGTCAGATACTATCAAACATGGACATATACCATAACAAAAATGGAGTCAAATACTATCAAACCTGGATTCATGTATTTTTTGTTGTTCAAGTAATGAATGCCTTAACTTGCCCAATTTTTTTCCGGAATTAGCACTTATACACAATTCAGCCCTTCATAGCCCGAAAAAGATAGGGGAAATGCTGTCCAATTTTTGCCGGAATTAGCACTTATACACAATTCAGCCCTTCATAGCCCGAAAAAAATAGGGAAAATGCTGTCCAATTTTTTCCGGAATTAGCACTTAAAAGTTTGTGTTTATTGCTTCAAATTGTTGGTTTAAGTCCATTGATATGTATGCATATTTAAAAAGTAGGTTGTTTTGGAAAAAAAATTGACAGCATCTCCCCTATTTTCTTGCCTAGCCCGATGTTGGAGCGTGATAGTCTGTATAAAATTTTAGATAATATTTTGTGGTTGCTGAAACTGAGTATAAATGTCCAGAAAATTGTGTATAAGTACTAGTTACGGAAAAAAAATTGACAGCATCTCCCCTATTTTTTGGCATTGCCCGACGTCTCGACGTCTCATCAACCAGTCAACAATAGCAGCAAAAACATTTCATATATTACATTCACGCCAACCTATGCTCAATCGACAACAGGAATCATGTTTAAAGTCCACACTTCATTTAAAAGAGAACTCTTACAAGCAAGAACAAATTATGGCATTCATTACTAGAACAATAAAAAGAATACATGAATCCAGGTTTTACATATGTCCAATAACCTAGCTCTATGTACAAACAAAAAGAAATAGAAGAAGCCTAAATGTCTAGCATCGGACGTTTATTTTTAATGGCTGGAGGCTGCATAATTTCATCCTCTTTCTCGTCGTCAGGCTTTGATGGGTACTCAAGTTCGTCCCGGTCCTTGGTGCTCAATTCTCTTTGCAAGGAAACTACTACTTCTTCCAATTTCAGCAGCATTCATCGGATCTTTGTAATCTGCATTACTCCTGCAAAAAGTCGAAGGTGAAAAAGGCATTTTGAATTTGCTAGGTAAAAACTATTCAACCAGATATGAGTTATGACGGTAATAGCAAAAAAACAAGAACCATAGACTACTGTTAACTCCTTACAAAGCTGGGGTAATAGACCTACCAATAGGTTAATGATTTTGGATTATTCAAATTCAGAAAACTGATTCCAGCAAAACTAGACTTGCAAGTTTTCCCCTATCCATATCCAGCATTAGGTTTTCCTCTCCAAATGACCTTAATTCTCAGATTAACTTGATATGACACAACACATATACTCTTTACTGGCTAACTAATGAAGGGGGGTGAATTTACCCTTAACAGTATTGTTTCTACAATTCTACTTAAATGTCATAGGTGGAGCCTATCTAATGAACATCTCCAATGGTTCGAGTAATCTTTTTCAAACCACAGCTATGTTTTGGCTTGCTATGGTAGTATTTCACTCAGTTCAAATAAAGAAACAGCAGTAGTTAACTAAATTTTACCATTACAACTAGAACCCACATTATATATCAATTAATTTTCATGTTCCTTGTAGCTAGTAGATGTTGGTTAAGCTATACTCGTAAGTGTTATTTTGTGAACTTTTATTATTTGTGATCACTAATTTTGGAATGTCTGGGGTATGGCAAAACCCGCCCCTTTGTCCCTCCTCCATACCAGGAGGCCTTATGGGTTATCATTGAAGACGCTAAGTTAGTAATATCAAGTAAACGTAAAACAGCCATTCTCAAAGTCGATGACACCCAAATACAGTACCAAAATATGGACACACCAAAATTGGAAGCAATTCGACATAATTGCAAAAGCTTAAGTTGTGGTGATGGAAAATAGAGGGAGATACCAATGAAGGGCGTGATGATGAGCACGATATAGAGGGACAAGCCGGTATAAGTGGTGGTGAAGAAGACGGAAATCGGTTCAACGGCGACGGCGGCGGCGGCAACTGTGATAGTGAGGAGCAATTAGACGGTGACGATTGAGTAAATCTTTCGAATGAAGGCCCACCGGAGCTCCGGACTCTTCAACATCATCGGGTACAGCAGCGTACAAGCCGATCCCGACTCAACATCAATTTTCTGATACATCTTTGAAAGAATCGACACCAGAACTCACAGAGAAAATCAAATCCTTCGCGCAAATTACTTGGTTCTGTTAGGTGCCTTAGGGTTTTTGGTTAGTGAATTGGGGAGAGGGAGGAAGGGAATGAACAATGAATTGTGATTGTCTTGATCGATGATGGCAAAAAAAACAACAACAATGGATTAGCAATTACTGGAACATTGAAGGAACAACAAGATTCAATTACCCCTTTGTTGAATCTGCCATATCCATGTTGTCAATTTTTGGCATCTGCTTCATCTTTGCCGAATCTGCCATATCTTCTAGGTTCAGTCATTTGCATCCTAAAATGTGATGAATTAAATTCAGTGATTTGAAAGTGTGTCAAAATGACACCAATTGAAGCAATTGAGGAAAGAAGAGAGGTAAAGCAATTCCAATCTGCAATGTGAGGCACAATGAAGGGTTAACTCGAATTAGGGTTCTCAAATTGGAACCCTAGTTTTTTCAAAGCATTAGGGTTTTCAATTGGGCTTATCTCTATGAGAGAGAGAGAGAGAGAGAGAGAGAGAGAGAGAGAGAGAGAGAGAGAGAGAGAGAGAGAGAGAGAGACCTTCTGGCTCAGTGGCGTTCGAAGGGAGATCGGTCGAAGGTGGTGCCGGTCGTCTGTTTCGAACGGTCTCCGGTCATCTGTTTCGAAGGGCCTCCAGTCGTCTATTTCAGAGCATTGGCGGCACCGGAGATCGCTGGGGGTGGAGAGGGACGCCGGAGGAGGTGGGTGGCCGGAGGAGTTGGTTCGCCCTCCCTCTCTTTGGTAGAACGAAATGGGGGCGGGGGAGAGTGAGATCTGGGTTTCAAAAATTTTCAGAGTTTTTTTTTTTTTTTTTTGTTGGGTTAAATGAGTGGGACCCAGGGTGGGTCCCACTGCCACGTCACTGTTGGAGCCGGTTTGGAACCCATTGTTGTAAACGTATCATTTTTGTTTCCTCAGAAGCATTTCTTCAAACATCCAGAAGGCGTAAAAATCACCGCCTCCGATTCGATTATTCGAAGGATTCGATCAATCGCTGTCTGTACTTTCATCCAAACGGACATAGATACATACATGTGTGCGTGTATGTGTGTGTGATGATTTGAAGGGAAGGGGTAGATGAAGGAAGAACCATGATGTCGTCGTCTTCTTCGAGATCGTTGATTCGTCGAATTACTCCCTTGTTTGTGGCTCGAATTAGGCAAAATCAGAGACTATTAAGCTCTTCTTCTGCGTTGCTTGAGGATCAATCTCCATCTCCATCTCTCGATGCAATTCACATGACTGACAATTGCGTTCGGGTACTCTCTCTCTCTCTCTCTCTCTCTCTCTCTCTCTCTCTCTCTCTCTCTCTCTCTCTCTCTCTCTCTCTCTCTCTCTCTGTGTGTGTCTGTGTCTGTGTGTTTGTGTGGCGCGCTTGCTTGCTTGCTTGTGTGTAGGGCTGACAAACAAAACCATACGAGCCGAACTGTTAGATTGTTCAAGCTTGTTCATGAAACAAATGATTTCAAATGAGCTTTAATCGAGCCGATCATGAACCGGACTCGGGTAGCTTGAATTTTCATACTCCTATATCATAAGCGTTGCAGTAGTTTCGAGTTTGGTTCGAAAGCTTAAGGATCTTAAAAAAATATGCTCGAGCTTGATTTTAACAAGCGGTTTGGTTCCTTTACCGGCCCTCCTTGTGTATGTGTGTGTGTGTGTGTGTGTGTGTGTGTGTGTGTGTGTGTGTGTGTTTAAATCAGTCCAGTATATAGATTTATACTGGCCCTACGAGAGTTGATTGTTGAGTCCTTTCGTTTTTTCCAGTTCTCCGTTGTTCATTTCTGTCCTCTCTTCTTTTTTGGGGAAATTGCTGATACAGTATTGATTGACAGCAGCGATGGTTTGATTATTTGATTTACTGATTTTGCTTGATGTAAAGTCGAATTAATAACTCTGTGAAAGACGTGTGTTGGGGTTGTGCTTGCATAATTTGAGAGAAATGCATGCTATTTTGGAATAAAGACAAGATTTTGACACTGATTGCTTGCTGTCGAAGAATCGAGTTTTGTTCAATAAGCTAGTTGCGTTGGCAGATTTCAACTTGTTTGAAATTCATTCCAATGAAGTTCCATAAAGATGTTTTAAAAAATTTGGAAAGAGGTATGCTCAGAAATAAATTCCATATGAAAGGACAGGCGATTGCATTTTTCAGAACACTTTTTATTGAAAGAGTAATGGTAAACTGGAACGTAGCCGGTGTTTTGTGTGTGTGTGTGGAGAGCTCTTGATAACCGGTAGTACACGTTGAATCTGTGCACGAGCAACATTTGCCGATAAGCCATTGGCCATACAGATGCATAGTTTGGATTACCTTCTCTCCTATTCTTTGGTACGTCCTGGGACACTGACTATGTCTGTTAGTTTCGTAGTAATGGCTAAAGTTAAAAGTTTGTAATTATGCTTAATACTGCTTTGCTAATTTTTTCTTCAACTTTCTGGTTTCCACTGGAGTTTCTTGCCTTCAATTCAGTGATAAAGAGGTTGGATTCTGCCCATTTTCGTTATTAGTTATGGAATGCAAGAAAGTGTTGATGTTTCATCCAGATCCAGTAGAGCTAACCTCTGGAATATTTTGCAGAAAATTAAAGAGCTGGAATCTGATGCCTTGGGAAAGGAAAAAATGCTGCGTCTGAGCATAGACGCCGGTGGATGCTCTGGGTTCCAGTACAACTTCTCTCTCGATGACAAAACGAACTCAGATGACAGGTTTTACCCTCCTTTCTGCCCAAATGATTTTTTTACCTGCCTTTTCAACTGTGGTTTTTTTAGATTTGCAAATAAACCAAACGAAATTAAGTTTTAGCATGTTCGTGCTCGGCTCAATGGTTTTTACCATAAGAAATGGCATTGGAAGTACTCAAAATATTGGGGTTAACTCCTCTCTAACCCTTGCTATAAGATTTCCTTCGTCAAATTCTGAAAGCGGACTCAACCATAGAAGCAGGCCTTGTAAGAAGAGATGAACTCGGTCGTCAAGTTGGGCAAAAGTGCTCAAAGTAAGAGTTGCATGCCAACCCATCCTATAGCAAGATATTGCTGTATCCATTGGCCAATGTATACATAAACCTCTACCCAGTACCCACTTGCAGTTCACTTAGACTTGGCTTTGAGGGAGACCCCAACAATTAGCCCCAGTGACTGATGGAACCCAAATCATGCTACTCAAAATAGCTGCCAGACCTCAGCTTTGAGCTTAGCTTGGTTTATAATCGAACTGGAGAATGCTTGTTTGCACTGTACTTGGCCTTCACTTGGAGCTCGGTTTGCTTACCATGAAATCTGCCTGAGGTCTCTTATTTTTGTTTCTTTTAATTTTCTAGTTGATGCTAGATGGAGTATATCATTTACTGGACCACAAAAAGGTCCAAGCAAAAATGATACTACTAGTAAGGATGATTACGCGCCTAGAATGGCAACAGATTCTTCTGAAATTTCAAGCATAGAATAGCATATAGATATATCAGTGCCACCAACACATGAAGAAAAAGAACATATCGTACAACACTTTGTTGGAATCAAATGATTTACATCAACCAGTCGACCCTGTGCTTTGGCCTGCTACTTGCCGAGCCTATGCTGTGTACGAGTACTCGGTCCATCTGCAACCTTAGCTTCTATTGAAAAGTAATATATTTAGTATATCTTGCAACTTTTATTCATCTTTATTTACCGCTTACAATTATATCATTCTTCAACATTTGTAGAATTTTCGAGAAAGATGGAGTTAAATTGGTGGTCGATAAAATTTCACTGGACTTTGTAAAAGGTGCAACTGTTGATTATGTTGAGGAGTTGATCCGCTCTGCTTTCCAGGTATGTCACTGTATCTTGTCTGGTGTGCATGCCTTATCGGAGAAATATAGGTTCAACTCACTTCGTACTCTAATTGCGCACACCATACATACATGGGTGGGTCTCCCAGGATTAGTCGAGGAGCTTTCGGACACCTGGTTATAAAAAATTAAAAAAAAAACATACATACATGGGTGGGTCTACAAATTTGTGGAACTCAACCACCCACACTCATGTTGTGCTCTTTTGGTGTACAATGAGATGTACTAGAGTTGCTCTCATTGTTCATGGGCAATAATACTTGTTTGGGTAATGCCACTTGACTACGATCATTTCAAATAGTTACTCAGAAGGGTTTGATCAAAATTGATGAACGCTCTTGATTTTAGTAGTTATATTTTGAAGGTCAATGGTGTTGAATAGGTAGGGCTTATTCTCTGGTATGGTGGAACCGATTAGCGTCTGGGACAGAGTTGCATAGGCATGAGAATAGGCTCTTATATAATTTTCCAATACTTATCCATTTCATCAATCCTACCTTACCTCCATTGTAGACATGTTTACCTACATCTACGATACTCTGCCCTGGGTGGTGGACCTGGTGGTTATTGTGTCTTTGTGGTTGGGGCTGAATGGCTGATCGTATGTTGATCTTAAACCCTTTGGTCCCTGTACCAAAGATAGATAAGATAACTTTTCTTGTGTTGATTATGCATTGAAATTTTGATTTAAAATACTTCTATCTATAGACAAAGTAAAGTACTTGCATGGCAGGTTATGAAGCAATATTTTAGATACTATTTTGCATGTTGATTATCGGCTAGAGCGCAGATTTGAATCTTTCAAAAACTCACTCGCTTGTCGAATTTAGATAAAAGAACCACTTTTAACGAAGGTAATGATTTCTATGTGCCACTAAACTCAAACCATCCATGCAAACAAAATGTTTCATTTTCCTCTTCCCATTCTACTTTTATCAAAATGACCAACAAGTCAACATTGCAAATAAAAGTTGACTTACTACACAACCACTTACCAGCCTCAATTAACAAACAAACATATGAAAGTAGAACCAAAAATGGATTCTTTCAAAAACGTTACATACCGGCCGGAAAGTTCAATGAAACGAAATCAAAGCTCCAGTGCAAAGGTTTCTTTCAAAAAGTTACGTACCAGCCTGTACGGAACGGTATTCAAACGCTTGCATAAGATGGCTTTATTAACCTAGTCAACTCCCTTTGCCAGTTGCTTGCATCAACTGGGAACCGACATAGGTAGCTTATCCCTTCTGGTTGCATATTTTTACCTCATTTGCCTCAGTCCGACATTTGTTGTATGCAATAGGATAGTTATATGTTCATGTTAATGTAATGGCTGCTTGCGGCGGATTCCTAGTTTTTGTGCTGTATCTTTCAATTTTATGAATGAATTTAGAAGAAAAAGGTAACTCTGGATTCCTAGTTTTTGTGCTGTATCTTTCGATTTTATGAATGAATTTAGAAGAAAAAGGTAAACTCTGGTCCTGGTGGTGCGATGAAGTTAATGGCCCGGTTGATGTGCAGGTAACTACTAATCCAAGTGCAGTTGGTGGCTGTAGCTGTAAAAGTTCTTTCATGGTTAAGTAGGCGTATATGCAGCAGATGTCAACTGCCAAATTCCTTCTCTAACCATCAGCGCGTCCAACAAATCATTGGCTTAAACGGGGCAACTACAGAGATTCTTAGCAAAAATTTTGTTCTTTTCATTTGTTATTGTCTCATATCCCACCTTTATATTGTACACCTTTATGAACAAGTTATTCCACATTAGAAGTATAAAAAAGGAGATATTTGTAACTTAGTTTTAATCAATTCAAATTCTTGTGTACTTCTTGAATATCTCATTTGAATTGCGCCTGTTAGTTTATTCCTCAAACAATGTGGCTCTTAGGCCATCTCCAATAATGGAGTTAAATGCACAAATTAGTCAGTAATTAAATCAGTCAACATTTTCTTTTTTTTTAAAGGGTAGTTAAAGTGTGTCGGGTTGTTACCCAGCTTCTAAGGGGGAGATCTGATTTCGAGTCTATAGAGAGACTTCGAACTCCCTTTAGTTGTTAACCCACCAACCTCCCTCTAACCCCCTACTGTATTACATTTGGATGTCATTTTCAATGTAGCACTTTACGTGTACAAAATCACGTATTGTAGGCGATACATCCAATGATGCCAATGGTGCCTGTAATTGTACACGAAGCAGATTATTCTTGTTTAAGTTTATGAGGACCGTAGAACATGAGAAGGAACAACACTGGAGTCTGAAGACGATCACAGAGTTCAGGATGAGACGCTGGAAATTCTGTAAGCTTAGGATGCGTTGTGCCTTGTATATCCCAACCTCGGATGGCAACCCAACTTCCTACTTCATGTAAACAATCCATACTACTGAATCCGAGGCAACATCCAAATCATTTTGAGAGGATTTGGCATTTTGAATAGGAAGAGGTATGTCATACTGGGGATCGGATACATAGTCAATGCATACAAAGTTTAAATCTGGATTCACACCGCGAAAATAGGAAATAAAACTAAGGGCAGTGAATCTTCAACTTTCTCAACCACCAAAAGAAGCACAACTAGAATTGAAGTCACAAAATTGACCAATTTCAGATAACAAAGATATCCAAGAAAACTGAGAAATAAAAAGATGATCTGAGAAACTCGGAGAACTGTAATGAAGTCTTGGCTGGCTTGCTGCGCTACACTCACTAACTGGCTTCCACAAGTAGATAACCTCTTAAAAGACGCGGACTGGCTTTCCCATGGTGCTCTTCAGGTACAAGCACCTAACCTGGTTTTTTGACAATAAATCGCAATACATAAATACACGGTTAACAACAAAGCCGATCAAATGGAAATCAAAGATAGCGACTTGACACAAAGTTTACACGGGAAATGTTCAAAGATAAGAAGTATAATAACTGAGGTACAGTACTGAATGAAAAAAAAAGAGTAACACAAATTGAAGATGAAGCAGTCAAAAGTCATGACATGAAAACTAGGGCTACTTCCTTTTTCCAGTGTTCACTTAACGAGGCCAGATCACCCATTTAAATTGCAGCTTAAAAGTGTCTAGTTCTTTGATTCTTTCTAATCAGCAAATAACTTTAAAAGCAAAGTGTTCAGTTATCTGTCGAGGAGGTTGAACTCACATTTTGCCAATTCTTCTTCAGCAACGACACAAGAAAGTTCACACTCATCTGAACATTCTGGAAAATCTGTTTCTCCTCCATACCACAGTTGCCCACAGCAACACCCATACACAGAACCTTCTTGAGTTGAAACTTCACAGTTGCTTTTGTTTCATTTACTTTTGACTCAAGAGATTCCTGATGAGACACCAATGTTGGAAACTTTCCTGGAATAGATAACAAGAATGTTAAAGCAATTCAGCTAAATAGATGTAAAACTGAAGCTAAAGTTCAAATGACATAATTATCATATCAAAGAAAACAGAGAGAGAGCCATTAAATCGAAGATGTGGCAAGGAGCCTGGAAGTGGGAATGTTGCCCTAACAGCATATTCATATCCAGCAGGGGTAACATGAAGTTCGGATTCTTCAAAATATAGGATAAATCTTATTTCAATCAAAATAAAAACTGACCCAAGCAGTTGGTAGACAGGTCAATAGTGTAAAACACTAAACACAAGAAACATATTTTGATCAGGACAGGTCAATCTTAATAGCCAGCAGATTCTAGGTAAAAAAAGAACTCTTTATAGACAGAAAAAGCAGAAATTAATATCGCCACTAGTGCAGATAATTGCCAGATATAACTTCCAATCACGACCACATACCGTCGTCTCTGATCAGGCACCATCAGTGCATCAAAACCGGCCCAAACTTATTATGTTTACGGGAACAGCTAAAGGATAGTAATAAAAACAGCACTTGCCTGCTTTGTTCAAACCAGGGCCCAAGAGACGAGGGATCTGCTTGATGACAGCTTCAGAAGCAAGGAAGGCGTGGTACTTTTTAGCAAGCTTCTTGACCAGTTTCTTGTTCTTGTTAAGCTTCTTTAGTCCTTCAACATCCATGTAGTCCAATCCTATCTTCTCTGCCTGTTCAGCAAAAAAAAATAAAAAATTAAGCAAAGAAGTTCATCCAATGCAGGATGTGAGTCTTCTAATTGTTCTTATCTGGAAATTAATAAAAGCAAAACAATATAGAAAACATACACAATGACTATTTATCAACAATCCACATTCAACCAGTCTGGTTTCACAAGGCATGCAGGAATAAAAGTAAGGCAGAGATATCTATAGAATAGTAGCACACAAATTCATCCTAAAATTACTAAATCAGAGATGCTAAAAAATGAAATGCAACTGAAGTTAGAAGTTTTACATGTACTTCCCCATTAGTAATCAATAGATCCAATTTACCTCTTCTACATGTTGGGCGTCACCAAGCATGCAGACCCTCATCTTAGGACGAGGGATGTGTGGCAACTTCACAGAACCACTAAAACGCTTATCTTTCTGGGGATCATAATTCTTCAATCCAATTTGGAGCTCAATGGTCTCCACAAAGTTACGCTTCTTTTCCTTCACATCTGCAACAATCTGGGAGATGGCTTCCCTTACAGCATCGCTTTGCAGCTTACTGAAAACAGGGAGAAAAAAAAAAAACCAACTGGTTGATATGCATACAATAGTAAAGTATCAGGCCAAAAAATATGTGCCCACACAATGTACAGGTCATGATAAACAGAGGGCAAGTGTATTAAAAAATTAGAAACACAAAGGTATCGAGACTTGAGAGAACTTTGTCAACATGAGACCTCAAAAGGGTTGCATGTATATTCTCAATCAGAAGTTCCAAAGCAAATTAAATAGACACGAACAAAGAAATGTCATCCTGCAGAAAGCAACAAACAAATGCCGACTTGGTGCACAGAACATTTCCCAAAAAAGCAAAAACAAAGTTTGCTCGACAATTAAGCAGCTCTATCAACATATGAGCTGATGGTGTGGGAAAGTGGACATCGACTACTCTGAATAAAAATGAGTTGCCAGCACACAAATGATGTATAGCAAGCTGCAAGTGCTTATTACTTGTTTAGATAGCACAAAACCATCATGTGACAATATATCAATCCATTGGCCAAACTCAAATCTAACCATAAATTTCAGCTTCGTTTAATGGCAAAGACATACGTTTAAAACACACAAATTAGGCTTCTAAATTTGAGTAAAACTCAATTTAGAATACATAGGAGTCACAGAGTGGAATGGTTTAAAGGGTGGAATTACACAAATCATGGGTTTTTAAGCACGATTAGCAGGTACCCAATTGATTTATGTACATGACACTATATATATCGTTTGAATCAAAGTGACCCAATTCAAATTTGGGCAAATAACACATTCATTTGACAATCAATGGCACATACTATACAGGTATATGTAATTCAGAAATACCAAATATACGTCTGAAATTAAGCTAGCAACTAAACAAGATAAATTACTGAAACCAAACCCAGGTGATTACAATCCCCGATACAGAACAGCAAGAGTATGTTAAAAAGAAAATCAAATTTCGAAAGCAAAAAAAAAAAGAAGCGATTTGAAGCAAGTACCTCATGGCGAGAGATTAAAGCTTTCGACGGGCACTACCTGTCTCCACATCAACGATACAGATGAGAAACTATATAGATAGAGCGAGTGAATCAGGGTTGGAAATGGAGAGAGAGAGAGAGAGAGAGAGAGAGCGTACTCGGTGGTCGGAGGCGCGCAGCCAAGAAACAGCGGGAGAGAGGTGTGCCCGAGTATCAGTTTGCCAAATAAAAACCCTAATCCGGCTACGAAATGTCGTTTATACCCCCACATCCATTTCCCTTTTCCTTTTTGGTTCGAGTGATTTTATGAACCCAAAAAAAAACTGTAGTATTTATGCCATACTTTTCTTGCACCCATTAAACATTAATATTTCAAAATTTTCTTTCAATCCCCAACATCATGCCCAACACTAAGGTTTATTTTGGCCTCAGAAATTAAGCATGTTTTTTTGCTTTTTTGAGTTTCCAAAAGTTATTTGTTTTGGACTAATAAGCAACTCTCAAGCATTTTAAGCCAAAACAAGTCAAAAAAGCTTTTTGTTTTTCTCCCTAATAAGCCAAAAAGCATGCTTAACTTTTTTTTTGGCCAAAATAAGCCTTACCTGTTTTGGCTAAATAAGCCACCTTGCTTATTTTTTTTGTCTTTATTCAAACTTTTAGCATTGGTTAATTTTGTATCACAATTTTGTAAATTATTGATTCTTCAATGAAAAGAACCAGAAAAGGTAAAAAATTATAATCCTAACTTAAATTTTTTCAAATAAAGGCAAAAATCAGCCAAAAAGTTTGTAGATTTTTTTTGGCTTCGTTCAAATAAATTTGAGTTTGGTACATACTTTTTTATTTTTTCCGATTCCTTTCGTCAAAAAAAATCAATAATCCACAAAAATTTGACATGAAACTTACAAGGGTCACTTAGCCAAAAATCCAAAACATTTGACATTTTTAAAGGGAAGGACAAGGAACTTTTGCAATCTAACATAAAAACAAAAAATATTTGACATTTTTAAAGGGAATGACAAGGAACTTTTGTAATCGAACATAAAAACAAAAAAATTAGTGAGATGTCACTAATTTTTAAAAATACTAATTTCGAACATAAAATTTAATAAAATCTCCATTGCACCTCCGGCCGAACACCACCCACCTTTAGCCGACCACTTCCGGCGACCAAAAAAATTAGTGAGATGTCACTAATTTTAAAAAATTCTAATTTCGAACATAAAATTCAAAAAAAATCACCACCCCACCTCCGACCAACCGCCACCCCACCTCTAGCCGACCACTTCCGGCAACCAAAAAAATTAGTGAGATGTCACTAATTTAAAAAAATTCTATTTTCAAACATAAACTTCAAAAAAATCATCAGTCCACCTCCGGCCGACCACAACCCCACCTCTGGCCAACCACTTACGGCGATCAAAAAACTTAGTGAGATGTCACTAATTTTTAGAAATTCTAATTTCGTAACATAAAATTTAAAAAAATCACCACCCCAACTCTGGCGGACCACCACCCCACCAATGGCCGACCACTTCCGGCGACCAAAAAAATTAGTAAGATGTCACTAATTTTTAAAAATTCTAATTTCGACCAAAAAATTCAAAAAAATCACCACCCCACTCTGGTCGACCACAACCCCACCTCTGGCCGACCACTTCCAGCAACCAAAAAAACTAGTGAGATGTCACTAATTTTAAAAAATTCTAATTTCGAACATAAAATTCAAAAAAATACCACCCCACCTCCGGCCGACCACCACCCCACTTCTGGCCGATCACTTCCGGCAACCAAAACAATTAGTGAGATGTCACTAATTTTTTAAAATTCTAATTTCGAACATAAAATTCAAAAAAATCACCACCCCGCCTCCAGCCGACCATAACCCCACCTCTGGCCAACCACTTTTTGGCGACTAAAAAAATTAGTGAAATGTCACAAATTTTTTTAAAAAATCTAAGTTCTAACATCAAATTCAAAAAAATCACGGTCCCACCTCTGGCCGACCACCACCCCACCTCTGGCCAACCACTTCCGGCGACTAAAAAAATTAGTGAAATGTCAAATCTCAATGTTGAAAACGTTTTCTTCTCAATAACAAGGGATATAAAACAAAGGCTTGCTGACACCGACTCCAGAGCAGAGCCTCAGACGATCAAAATCAATCAACCAGACACTGGAGCTGGAGGTGGTCAAGTTGCACAAAAATCGGCTTGCTGTGGTTCTTAAACAAACGATATGGGAATCATGGCACTAATTGGAGGCTACTCTTTGGAGAAGAAACAGAAGAAACCATCTATGATGACCAACGTGATGGCTGGTTGTAATTTTTCGGAAGTGTCAATTCTTTCTAAACTTGTTGCTGTGTGTGAAAGATAGGATCTTATTACTACTGAAGAATTTTCTTTTCTTCTTTTTATTTTAAGGTTACGGATACTTTCTTTTGTTTTTCGCAAAATTTTGGGAAAATATTGTGTATTTATGTTTGATTGCAAATGTTCCTTGTCTTTATGTTTGATTGCAAATGTTCCTTGTCCTTCCCTTTAAATAGACAAAATATTGTATCTTTAGGTTTGATTGCAAATGTTCCTTGTCTTTATTTTTTATTGCAAATGTTCCTTGTCCTTCCCTTTAAATAGGCAAAATATTGTGTATTTATGACTAATTATTCCAACTTTAGAATTACAAGGAAAATTTGAACAAAGACAAAAAAAAAAAAAAAAAAAGTCAAATAACTTATTAGCCAAAACAGGCTTCTAAGGCCAGGAGATGAGAGTGTTGAAACACGGCTTCATTGAGAGCGAGGAAACCCCCTCAACTTTCGTAGTTTCCTTGTAAAACATCGCATCCCATGTATTTCCTCAGTCCCAAAATGATAGTGCCATACGGAAAGATGTGCAATTTTCATTTAAAAAATTAAAATACTTCCATACTTCATTTCTTGAGTTTCCTCACTAAATAAAATTATACTCAAAGGACGTGTAATTTTTCAAAATAAAAACAAAATTTTCCATTCATAATTTATTGAATTTCTTTGCACAAATAAAGAACTAATCGAAATCTTTAATTTAGTGCGAAGAAACACGAAAAATCATATACTAAAGTACTCCTATTTTATTTTTTTTATCCAAAAAATTGCAATTCTTTTTGTAAGAATGTCCATACTTCTGGTGAAATGGGCCTCCTCAATCGAAGACAAGGTGAAGTAGATGCATCTGGTAAACTTTTTTCCCAAAGCAAATAAAAAGCATACAAGTAGATACATCTGACCAAAACACAAATATGTTTCAAACATCCACATGAAAAAAGGACCTCAAATGTAATTGCAAAGTTTTGACACATCTAACCCAAAACCAAAAGCCCATTGTAACCAAATGCTTACTCCATAACTTCTCTGAGGGGGTAAACAGATGACAGTTTATAGAAGTTCATTCTTCTAGCTGCCTTGTACCCAAAACTGGAATATCTTCGAATCGTTTCTGTTGTACAACCAAAAACCAATAGCAGTTTCAATCAGAAATGACAGGAAGGAATGAGCAACATACAGAATTACTGGAATATCTATGCCAAAATAGACGGAGGAATCTGCGAGTAACTTGTGCGACTGAATGTCTTCAAGTAGTTTGATGTAAATTAGCAATATAACCTTGCTTTCAGACAAAACACACCTTGAGTGTGCAAAACATTCCTCTCTCGACATCTTCCTATTTTAAATCCTTCATGTGTGTTAGACAAGTGCCGTATATATGTTTAAAATGCCGGACAGGTCAACCTTGTGATTCTTTACTAGGGGTGAGCATGGACCGGATTGGTTCGGTTTTGTAGTAAACCAAGACCAAACCACAACCTATGGATTATGAATTTGGAGAACCAAACCAACCCACAAAAGGCATAGAACCAAACCAATCCAAACCATTAAAATACGGTTCGGATTAGGTTTCGAACCACGGTTTGCTTAAAATTGAGATATTATTTCCGTAAACTATTTAAAAGTACTTAAAATTTAGGTTTACTACTAGGGATGGCAACGGGGCGGGTTGGGGCTGGTTTTGATGATCCCGGCCCCGACCCTAAAATTCCCGAACCACCCCCTAACCCGCCCCTAAAATTCCCGAACCACCCCCTAACCCGACTGGGTAATTTATGGGTACCCCTGCCCCCGCCCCTATCGGGTATCGGGTTTACCCGCCCCGCCCCTATTTTTTTCACATATTAGTAAAGTATATTTTAGACTCCAATATTAGTGAGCACAAATGATAAGAGTTCACAAAAAAAATTTCACAACTTAACGAAAATCTACTATCTAATGTTATATTTTAGTCGTAAAAATAAAATTATAAGAATACAAATAAAATTTGATGCATATAAGGGAGAAAATATAATTTCATATATATAAATATAATTATACATATGTATATATGTCGGGGCGGGTAATATCGGGGTGGGGTGACCATACCCCTGCCCCTACCCTAATCCTGGCGGGTTTTTCAAAATCACCCCATGCCCCTATCCGTTACCCAAAAAAATAGAAAAAACCCTATCCTATCGGGGAGGGGTAGGGCGGGTTTGGAGCGGGGCGGGTTGAATTGTCATCCCTATTTACTACATTAGGTTTATATAGAATACGAATAGGTCCTCATATATAGAAATTTAGGGTAATTAATCATGGTAATGAAGGAAATCAAGGAATAAGAATAGGCTATGACCGAATCATGTATATAAATTTAGAAAAATAGAAACGTGCTGTGGAATCAAAATTGGAAGGGAGAATTTCATCACCGAATTTATTTGCTATGACTAAACCACTATTGGTGTATTGCAATTAGGGGAATAAGTTGTGAATCCTAGGCAAAATAAAATCTTGCCAGAGAAGGAATAATGAATAAATTACATTTGGAAGTTAGTTAACTATGGCTTATATATATAATACATAATATAAATGGTTAGGATCGGATTGGAACCGGAACCATGAACGTAAATCAACAAACCAAACCATTGACTACGGATTCTAATTTTTTTAAATCAGGACCAAACCACGATACTAAAAAACCGAACCAAACCAATCAGTTTGGATTGGTTTGGATTGGATTCACGGTTTGACGGATTTTCTGCTCACCCCTATTCTTTACCGTAAGTTCAACACCTTAAAAATTGAAAGAACGACATTCATGTAACATTATCATCAAATTTGAAAGCTACAGAACCAGCTGGGATGCAATTAGGATACTAAGAGTAAGATGGCATGTCATTTACGACAAGAAAGTGCAGGCACAATACCAACAAGACTAATGGGGGCCTTTTTTTGCAAGAAAAAGGTTCTTGTATCACTACTTACAAAATTGTTCCAGTCATCTTTTTTAAGCACATCACCTACATTTTGTGCACCTCATTCCAAGGAACAAGTTTCAATAAGCAACTAATAACAAGTCAATAAATTCATGATGACCTGCATATGCTCTAAATTTACGCAAAAGGTAATACATGTTTCAAATGTTTCCTACTTTCTGAGTAAGTTCACGTTCTTACTGAAATTTCAAGAACCACAACCCAGTTCAAATTTCAAACAGAATGAAGCATAGAAAGACTTGAAAGTTGGGTCAATGAGGCTATACAAGAATCTCATGCGGTACCCAAAAATTCAAGAATAAAAAAATAAAAGATGATTTGAATGGGAGAACCGCCACTTAACATTCTGCCAATTTCCCAATAAAATAGTGCGAGTACATCAGTTATGCATAGCGATTGATGCATGATGATCCAGAACATTAATAAAAAGGAAGAAGAACCCCAGGCATTCCTGCGCCTAATGAAGTAACGGACTAACGGTATCCCCTTACCATTACCATAACAGAAGTTTAATTCAGTCCATCAACTATCTTAAACATCAATTGCAGAGTCCTTTATGTGGCCTCTACATGCGCTGAGTCTGGTGACAGAGATATATGGACAAAGAAAATCCACACTGTAGTTCCTAAAACTCTAAAACAAGATGAATCGCAAATAAATAACATGATCTATCATAAATAACTAACCAATCTACTAATAAATAAGTCCCCCCGTCCTCTTTCTTGGTCCCCATCACTGAACTATAGCAATTCTTCAAAACCCAAACTGCCTTTTGTAGTCCAAGTAAATTCAACCGATAATCCAGTCAGAATTTTTTTTTTTCTCAGAAGTCTGGTGATAACAAGGAAATGGAGAAGCCCCTGCAGTATATTGCTGTAAAGCACACAATACAGATATGACTTGCCATTTGATCGGTTTATTAATTTTCGTGAAATTGCCATCGATCAGTTGATAGGTACATATTGCATCTTTTGGGTTTCGGGCTGATGTTTCAATATGCACCCAAAAATTGCTCAAAAATATCATATAGTACCATCCAAAAATACTCTTTGTCACATGGAGTCCGGACCCCAAATATTTCTAACACGATAGCAAACAACTTAGGAACAAACACACAGAGAAAAAAATAAGTGCAAATTCATCAACATTACAAAAGTAGAACATAGTAGTACCCCATAATTGTTGTACTCCCAAAGCTTGTATACTCCTTTATCCACAGCCTGAAACAATCAAGTGAATAATAAAATGCGATAGTAAACCTCAAGAACATTCTTATTACATACAGATATAAATGATCTTACTCTTTAGGTGACCGGTACATTGACGTTACATATACTCAAAATTCCATATATATTCCAAAAGGTCGGAATCGCACCATCTCAATCTCATCTACCTCTCTGTTCCACCGCATTACATCCATTAGTTTTCTTTTCACCCTCTTGTGAACTCTTCAATACTAGAAAATGGAAGTATTCAAATTACTCTTGTTTTTTCCCTTTTTTCGTCACTAAGCACCTTTTTTTGTGATTCTTATAAAAGGCAGTTTCGTTGAGTTTCTTTTCCTTTTGAAAACCTCCATTGAACTTCAAGTAAAAACTTTCGATTTTTCCAGATTGTTTCGAATTGGGAAATAGGAAAATAATGGAGTACTAAACAATTACAAAATCCAAAATCACAAACTTTCTATTCGGTTCCTTTATTTAATTGACGAACAAAGCCTAAATAATGCCTAAATACAGGACCATCTCATAGACAAAAAGACGATAATTTTCTAAAATCGAAGGCCAAGAATCTAATAATTAGTTGATGAATGAGTGGTGTACCCGTTCAGAGAGGAAGGCGCCGACGACGACGAAGGTTACGTACACGGGGGTTCGTCGCATAACGACTCTATAAAGTCCTTCGAGAAGGCTTTCGCCTCTTCTTCGAGCAGTGGCGTCCATACCTGTGTTCTTCGTCTTCTCTCGATCGATATATAGTTTGCAGATACCCACATTCGGTGGGTTATATTGCAGGTTTTGATTCGATAATAAAAATTCGAATTAAAAAAATCATGTATCTTTCTGATAATCTTGTCTTTATGTTTATTTTCCAAACCTTCTATTTTGAGAAGGTCATCGCGCATGTATATTATGATCATTATCAATTCCTATGTTGTCATGAAAAATTTAAAATAGTGACTCTTCGAGACATGCATAATTCTGAAATAAACATGACACATGGATCTTTCCTTTTGAATAGCATTATACCACTATGGTGGAATTTCGGTTTCTGAGAGTCAGAATAAAATAACTCGGTTAGATTGGTTCAGTACTTAGTTGAAAATTCTTATTATATTCAAAATTGGATACAAAAACTTTGGTTGTTTGATCGAGTACTTTTAATGATTGAGGTAAATTGTTGGTCGCGGGCATGGGCCTTGCTCGCGATCACCTCATTAGGCAAGTACCAAGCACCGGTACGACCAATGGCAAAAAAAAAAATTGGCAAAAAAAGTTTAGTATTGTTTTAGCACCGGTACTAAATTCATTATACTTGCTCCAAAACTTCTACGTCGTGAACATTATACTCATGTGGTGGCATTAAAAGTTGACTGGTCAGAAAAATGTTTTTGCACCTTTTCATAGGTAATAATTATACCTTTCTTCATTGTTACATAATGATTGCATATATAAATTAATAGTTGCATGATATGTCATGAATTTAGTATTCTTGATCTTATATATGTAGGAATATCGAGAAATGACAATGAAGAAGAAAGGTTATTGATCGATAAGGGATTGACAAAGCGGTCTTGTATTGTGACTTATGGGTTTGCTTCCACCTAAAGTATCAGGTTCCAATCTCCTAGGCTAGCAAACTCTTGGGGCCACTAGGGATAATGCTCGGTCATTACCTCCATAGCTCCAGAATTAGTTAAGGTGCGTACAGTTGGCCCAGACATCCACGTATCCACAAAAAAAAAAAAAAAAAGAAACCCGAAAGAAATATAGATGAGTGTTTCATTCAAAATGAGTGACGTCATGATCTAAAAGAGCTTTGAAGAAAAAAAAAAGTTGTAGGATTTGGCTTTGAGAATTATATCTTCTCATATGTCTTTCTCTATCGACTTGGGCAGAGTGATGATCGACAAACACACTGTTAAGGTTTTTATCAATGAAGAAGAGCATTTCACTTGGGCCTGTTTCGATGGAGGATGAGAGGGGGGATTAAAGTTTGGGCCCGGATGACTAATCCCGGGCCTTCCTCCAAACCCAAATCTTCATTTTCTAGACTTTTAATTTTTTAATTTACGAAAATTGTGTGTGTGAGAGGGAGAGAAATGTGGGAAAGAGAGAGAGAGAGAGTAAAATTTGACATATAATCGTGTGACTGAACAAGAATCTACTCTTGTTGGCAGGGGCTGCCCAAAGATTTTCATCCAACGCTGACAAAAATGCATAGTGTGTATATCATGAAAAGCTATATGCCCAAAAAAAAAAGAAAAAAAAAGGAGAAACTTTGACTAGGCAAATAGTCAGATTCAAATTTATTGGGCTAGGCTTAACTTATTAGGCTAGGCTTATTTTGTTTAGTTGAGTTATAACATTTTGATTCAAATTTTGTTGGAATTTCATTTATTTTAACTTTTGCACAAGTAATCAGCTTTGACAATCCTAAAGAAAATTTTATTTATATCTAAATTTTATTTTTTTAGTGCATTTTTTGAACCCAGCGCTGGTATAAGAGTGGAGTCGCCCCTTCTTGTTGGCGAGATTTATCGTGATTTTATTTGGATCTTATGAAAATCAAGACAGGTTTGGTCATTCAAGAATAAGTCGAGGTGAGGAGCGGCTCTTATTAGGCATTGAGGGCTTCAAGTGAACCCCAGAGTTCAGAAAATGCAACTAAATTTTGATTTTTTACAACTATTTGAACGAAGTCATTCTTTCAAAGTTAAAACTAATGAAAATATACTTAAATATATTGGTAAGTAGATATGACACTCAACAACAATGAATACACCACGCGCAAGAAAATTTTACCGAAATAAAAAAATTTATTTTCACAAAATTAACCACTCAATGACATAACATTAACCTTTAGAAAGCATAACATATTACGACTGTGGAACACTGTAAGAGAGTATATTGTAGCTATTTCCTATTGATGGCCATGATTTTTGTGGAAATTTCATTGCAACTTTTTTGTGAAAAGATGATTGAATTGGATTTGACTCGACTCTGGGGACTCTTTCACGTTGAACGTACTATTGTTGTTGTTTTTTCCTAGAATCTATCCAAGAATGGTATAACGCGGCTAACGCCTTATTTGGAAAAGGGATATAAGAGTGAACGTACAATTGTTGTTGCTTTTTCCTAGAATCTATCCAAGAATGGTATAACGCCTTGTTTGGCAAAGGGATATAAGCGGGATATAGGGAGAGCCCAATTACATGTATCCAAATTAAGTATATTTAGCATTTGTTTAGATTTTAGTGTCCGGATATAATTGTGCTTGAATTTTTGCCTTTCGAGGGGGATACATTTTGGAAAAAATCCTCCTTTTTACCATTTAATCCCTTGGCCCCATTCCCACCCCACCACTTTTTTTATTTTTTGATTTGTTTATTCGGGAGAAAATAGAAAGTTCACACAATTATACATTATCCAACCCCTCATATCCCCATATACAACAATAAAACAAACGAAGTAACTTTTAATCTCCCTTTTAAAAGTATACCCCTCAAACCAATCCACGATCTTTATCCCCCCTCTTATTATATCCCCGTTCTCCCTTCCAAAACATATCCCCTTAACAAACAAGTCATTAGGGTAACTTTGGCTTATTGAAATTTTGGTTTTTTAGGCCTTTTATTATTATTATTTTTTATGTATGTGCGGAGAATGACACGTCTCGTAAAACATGAAAACCCAACAAAGCCAAAAAAAATTCCTTCGTGGAATGGGGACCGTAGCTAATTAAAAATGGTATAGGTACTGTAGAAATATTCATAACGGGAATAGGAAAGATATTAGTGGCTTGGTGGCTTAAGAAGAAAATGGATTACCGCGATGGAATGGCGCCTATTGACCATGTCGTGAGGGTCATCCTTGTGACCGGTGACGACACCCATGTGATCCTAGTATATGGAGAGAAAAAGTGTCCTCATAGCCCAATGATTGGCCACAGATCTCTATAAATATGAGAACATTCCTTCACAAATTCTGAGAGATTGATTCATTCCAATGTACAGGAATTCTAGAGAGTGAAAGTGGTCTTGTGTACAAGAATCAATAACATTGTTCTTGTGAGTGTTCACAAACCTATTTCTCCTAGAGCTCGCGCAGAGGAATATCAATCAGGAGTGGACTGAATACCGCTACCTTCTCTTTCTTTATACTTGGCCTTCTCTTTCACCCCTCTACATATCTCTCTATTCTCGATCGATTGTTGAATATTGTTGGCCTCTCAAAGTTAAAATCATTGACTACACCAAATGAAAGGTTGTCAAAAAGATGATACCAAATGCGGGAAGCTATATTGTATTGCAATCTGGGCCAACAATCACATTGGCTTAGCTACCAAATGCGGCAAGCTATATCGTATTGGTCACAAAAGTAAAGCCAACTTTTTTTGTTTTTATAACCAAGTGTCCGCTCGTGCGTACCTTGACTAATGTTGGAGCCCTGGGGTTACTACATGAGAGGTTTCAAACCAAAGATCATAGAAGGGAGCAAAACCCAAAGAGAGTATTCAACAAAACTGACTTATTGCGCTTTACAAGACAAGACACATCATTTTAATTCTCACAATATATCAACCCAATTTCACTCAACAAACCAGTTTTACTAACTTATTGCTAATAAATCAATTTGTAAAACACTCCTTATATAATTCCGAAGTCACCACCAGGCTAACCCCTTGGGGTTAAAGCAAAGCCAACTTGTCCAATATCTTTGATCCCACATGACACCCATGAGGTCAAATATCTAGAAGATTGTAGTCGTTTCCTGCCCTTAGTGGAATTTCCTTTGGCGTCGCAAAGAAATGTCTGGATTGATACTCTAAAGTGCATAAGACATTTCAACCATTGGATTGATTCACATTCATGAGATCTGTCTGTCCATTAATAAAAGTCAAATACCAGATATTGAACAAACGGTGGTTTCACAGAGAAAGAGGCGGTTTAGAAAAAAATTAGACCCATTTAATTTACCACTATTTGTAACCAAATATGGGACTCCACATTCTGTGACAAAAAATTACCACTTAACCTGACCCTCCAAAATCCACCACTCATAACCGGCCGAGCAAGGTTCACCAGCTACTTGCTCAGCCGGTTCTGATATTTTAATGGTAGAGATTGAGTTGGGCAAAATAACAGCTCGGATTTTCACGGTATCAATACTGTGAAACTACCTCCGGTACCATAGTTTTGAATATCGGCCGATATTCGTCTCGGGATTTGGAGGCTCCGATACCGATACGTACCGTATTGGCCGATACGCCAAAAAAGTTTAAAAAATTCACGACCGCTACACCCGATTCCCGCGACGTATCGCCGATACGTCCCGATACCGATACACCAATACCGCGACCGATATTGCGACCGATACCGCTATTTAAAACTATGCCCGGTACCATAATCGTTTCCCATATTTGATGCTTATTCCGTGAGCAAGAAGTGATTAGATGCACGAACAGAATCACAATATAAATATTTTGAAAGGTCTGCAGATAAACTATGCCCGGCCCATTGCCATTGCTTCTATTTGCACCAACTAGAATGGCAATCATGAATTACCATACTGTCCATAAGTGTGTCCCTGATGGAAAAAGAGAGATGACCGTGGCCGAGTTTAAAGAGTGGATAAGGCGATTCGATGAGGACAAAGATGGCCGGATAAATAAAGATGACCTCCGAGAAGCCATCCGTGCCACTGGAGCTTGGTTTCCCAGTTGGAAGGCTAAGCTCGGAATCAAGGCTGCAGACATGAACAGAGATGGCTTCATTGATGACAGTGATATCACAGCTCTTGCGGAGTTTGCACAAAAAAATCTGGGTTTCCGAATTATGCCATAAGAAGGTGTTCATTGTTCTTAGATTTCTCTTTTGTATGGTATCTCGATCAAGTGTTTTTGTATAAAAAGAACAAAGTGATAAAGGTTGCCTTACTGCTACCTCTCCCAAATAAGGTAATCGAATAAGGTAAAACGTTATCATGTCTAGTGTGTTTGTTTTTACCGTCTCCATAACTGTAGCTACTAGAAATTGAATCTTCAGACAAGATCACCATGAAACTACACGAAACATGTATGCTAGACCTAAATTGATAAGCATTCAGCTTTTCTTCATGTAAATGAAGTTATGAACACTATATATATAGCTTCCACACATACCATAAACCAAAAAACAAAAAAAAGGAGGCTTGATCGTGTGATCATCAACTCTGTTGCTTCAACAATTCTCAGCTGCAAGAAATGAAGGTCAAAATGTGACCACATGCTTGTTCATGATAATTACATTCTTGAAGATAATTTGTCCAGAAGTTTCTCATCTATGGTTTTAAGATGAGCTAAACTTTTTGGCATTAAGCCACTATTTTCTGTACAATTTGCTTTCTGACATAACAAACCAAATGCGTATTTCTCCAGAATTGCAAGACTTGTAGCACAAACCCCTTTGTCAGTTCATGTAGGAACATTTATTTCGAAAACTGGGAACATTGGCATCGATTTTCCAACGTCCAATATGATTCACATCATTTTTTATTGGGTAATTGTTCGGTAAGATATTATAGAGACAAAGTACTAATGAAGAGAAAATAAAAAAACCCAGGGATGAATATAGTACGAGCAATGACATAGAGGGCGAGGGGCTGCTACACCCATAGCAGTTTGGTTGCTATTCATTCTTCCCCTTTTCATTCTCTAAATTCTCAATAATCAAATTTAAGTATGGGGCGGGGCAGTTTCCTTTTTCTAGCATATTTTTAAAGGTGCTAAAATAATTGATGTATGGAGAATGACTTGTCTCAAAATTCGTGTTTAACACTTTTAACACTTACAGGAAAAATGGGAAACCCGCCTCTCAAATACTTTAAACCCAAATAGATATTTAGTTTAGGCATGCTGAAAGATTTCAGTTTCAGCCAAAAGTGATCATAATGTTTGTACCTTCATTATCTTGCATTTTTTAGTAGTTTTACTTAATGTTTTGGTACCCGGACTGGAGGACGAACTAGAGAAGGAATTGGGCGGACGGGTCACCGATTCAATTGCGGTTGTACCGCTATTACAAAGTGATCATAATGTTTGTATCTGGTTATTCTGCTAATATCTCATGTCACAGTTGTAGTAAAAAAAAAAAAAAAAGAACACCGTTGGGGATCGGGGTGGGAACGGGGATGGGAAAGCTGTTCAGGGATCAGGGATCAGGGACAAAGATAAAGATAGTATTCTCTGACCCCGATCTGCCTCCATCCCTAATCCTAGACATGGACATGGGTTATCATAATATTGCGAATCTGCAATGCAACAAATTATGGGTCTCAACTACTATTGAATCAAAGACATAACTTACTAGATAGATAAGACAATGATTAGAAACTAAAAACACCTTAGACTAAAAATAATACCTCAATTCCCATAACCATTAACACGCTCCTATATCAACGAGTTTTGGTTATGGGTCCGTGGATTGTACAGTTCAGTGAATTCATTTCCGAGAAGGTTACTTGGTTTTGTGGCCTAATCGAATCGCAAGAGAGAGAGAGAGAGAGAGAGAGAGAGAGGGAGGGAGTGCGAAGTACGAACGGTTCACAAGGTTAACAATTGTAGTACTAACATTGTGCAAAGGCGCCTAACAATATTTCCTTTTTCGGGAAGGAATTTCATATCGCCGAAAATATTTGATGCTTATTCCAAGAGCGAAGTGATTAGATGCACAAACAGAATCACAGTACACTAAAGATTTTGAAAGGTCTTCATATACCCCATTGCCATTGCTTCTATTTGCACCAGAATGGCAATCAAGAATTACCACACCGTCCATAAGGGTGTCCATGTTGGTGGAAAAACAGAGATGACCATGTGCCGATTGAAAAAAAAGAGAGAGATGACCATGGCCGAGTTTCAAGAGTGGATAAGGCGATTCGATGAGGACAAAGATGGTCGAATAAGTAGAGATGAGCTCCGAGAAGCCATCCGTGCCACTGGAGCATGGTGCAAATAGAAGCAATGGCAATAAAAGCCATCGGAGTCAAGGCTGCAGACATGAACAGAGATGGCTTCATTGAAGATAATGAGATGACAAATCTTGCAGAGTTTGCACAAAATCACTTGGGTATCCATTCATAGCATGAAGATGTTTAGCAGTACTAGAATGTATGCAAAACTAACATTAAGACCCCATAACCAGATGCCAGGGGTGAGACTTGATGAATATGGACTAGTAACTGGTGGAATACCATGTCAAACGACTCAAACCAAATTAAGAAATAGATATGTACGAGAACATAATTTTTGAGCCAAGCCATAGTCTCGAGACTCTGGTTATCCCTTCCAAGTTTCAAAGTAGTCCAGGAATCAAACATGACTGCAATTTGTGTCATTATCATTTCACGTGTAATATGAAACTTTAATGCATCGTTTTTGCACCAAAATTGATTACTTGTTTAATGTCCAGTTCAAATGTTTCATAGTAATACCCAAGTGTCGAGACATGGACAATGAGACATACATTTCAAAGAGTACAATATGATTCAAAGACAGGAAGTTGTCGATGGACCAAAACCAATTCATAACATGACTGTTCCAGGCAGAAGCGACATTTACTATAGAAAACAATGAGCAATTAGTCCCAGTTAACCTTCGAAGTGAATTAGTCGTGGATTAGTAACTGCTATTGACTGACCTCAAGTATCAGCTTTTCAAGTGCTTCAGTTGCCATAGGAATGTACAGGCAATCCTGGCCGTCCGAACGTCTTCTGATCTTGACCAACTCGTGATCTTTGAACTCAGTCAAATGGGAATTCAGTGTTACCTGGCTACTCACCAAGAATCGCTCTCGACAAATGGTGAACAAATTATTGACTGGGATCCCTAAGAAAGGAAAAAAGATTAACACAAATTAATAAACCATGTTGTAATGGATAATATTCCAACATGAAAATGAAAAAGAAAAAAGACAAAAACCAAAGCAGGAAGCAGCTTCTTGCCTTCTGCATCTGGGTGAGCCAGTTGATGTTCCGCAAGAACTTTGAACACGTTTTGGGCATTAGGAGTCAAACTCTGTAAAACTATTGAAGCTGTCTTGATAGTTTGGGTGGTGCCACCATGGGTGAGAATCAATGGATAGAAGATTGCTTCAACTTTGTATGGAGCAAATGTGGGGACATGATACCAGCACCAGTTGAATTGCGTGTGAACCATCTTCTTATCCCACACTAGCATAGAAAATAAAACATGCACCACAAAAATAAGAAACGGTTTGCTATAGTAAAACTAAGCAATCCATGATGCTACAAGTTCAGCAACAATGAAGCATCACGAGGCAAGTTTCCTCATCTAGTTGTAAGGGTCTAAGGGAGGAGTTCAGCAATCAAATCAGGCTGTAAAAGGGACCCTCTAGATTCAAAACTTGACTTACAAACAACTGAAGTAACCACCATGTAAGGTGACACAGCTATGTCCTTTTTTAGTGGGAAGGGGAAAGGGGGGAAGACAAGCCTTCATGATAATCATCCAACCCACAATACCTCCCCATATCAGCTGCCCGTTTGTAAGCTCTAAATTAACCAGATAATTTACTATTCGTTTATGGACCATCCATGTACCTATAAACTTAAAATACTACCAAATGACACAATAACCCAAATAATGTAAAGGACAAAGGATGAAAAGTCAGGAAAATGATTCACAATATGACCAATATTCGATGAATGAACAACAATAAAACAATAATACTCACAAAGAGGTGCATTGACATGGTCAATAGAAGCAACAACACATATATGAGAACAAGCAGCCATTCTTGCTAGATATTGTTGTGTCTCTGAGTCTCGCAATCCAGGCCCATCAATGTTGTGGATGACGACACAAACAAAACATTCATCTCCCTCCACTTCTGGACCATCCAGAAAAGCAAGTAGATCGTCTATGGATCGGGAATTGAATGGCTGTTGAGCTTTAGAGGAGTTTCCTGAAGGGGTTCTTCTCTGGGTTTTTAACTGATCCCACAGAAGTTCAGCCAAGGCCATCAACACCTGTAAGTTTAAACATTCATTTTCCAAAAACAAGATGCTTTATGGGCAAATGCAGTGGGGAAATTCAACCTTCACATTATGCATGCTATGCTGGGCTGTACAAGACCACATGTTTAGTGTCCTTGGGTCATATCCTATCATTCAACAACTGCTAGCAGCGCTATCTTTTGGCTTAAAGCATGGGAAAACGATATTTTCCTTTTTGTAAAGACATTATTCCATGTACCTGTTTAAGATTGATTGACTGAAGATAGCCATTGATTACGAGAACACAATACTCGGATAATGCTGTTGAAGCAAAATCTTCAATCAAGGCCTTCTTTGATCCAAAACCATACATTAACAGGCTAAAACCACAGCTGGTCCATTAAGAAGAACAGATCTTTAGCACCACCAGCACCTTACGTTTACCAATAATATTACCACTACCACTTCCATCATGAAGGGAAGAATGGAACAAGTGAACAAAATTGTGAGTACACACCTTAGCTCAAAAGCCCACTTTGAGTACAAACTTTTGTAACTGTTCATCAAAGATGCAATTTCACTTTCATGTTTAGGCTCAATATTGGCTATGGCCTCTCTTAGCTCCTGCAATATCAATGTACATATAAGTACATGTTCAAAGTATGTGCACAGTGTCTAAAGGGGAAAAGACCACCTGTTCGTCAACAAGCTCAATGTCAGAGAGCTTGTGAATTGATTTCTTTCCAGAACTTCCCAACTCTTTTGCAAGAAAATAGTTTCTTGAGAATCCAAACTCCTCATCGTCAACATCATTGGTCTCCATATTGCAATTCCACCTAGTTTGAGGAAAAGAGAGAATAGAGCAAATATGGTTACTAAACATGTGTGTACTCTTTGTTGTCTACGTACTTTTATAATTTGGGCAGTTGAATATGATCTTACGGGGAGCTAAGTTATGCTTTATTGCTTTTCCCAGCTCATGCTCAATTCGGTAACTGGTTTAGCTGGCTTTGCAACTAGATAATCATTATTTTTGTCATTCTGTTCATTTTTAGCTGTTTCCCCTTTTTAGAGAAACTTCCATGGGATATTAGATTAAGGACAGGATAATGATCATACAGTCAAATTGGTAATTTCTATAAGCTTGAACAGAAACTTTAATCAGGCAAGTGATTTAAGAGCATCCTTATCAGGGTTAACAAACCCACTTGCAAGTTAAATATGGAGAGTAAACACTTGAAAACATGAAAAAATCAGACTTAACAAATGTTTTGCAAATTTGTAAAATTTGTAGCGTTGCTACAGTGGCGCCTCATTTTTGTTAACTCACTGTTCACACCCTATATTCTCTTTCTCTCCCTCGGTTCTGCCCCCAGCCTCCCCCTCACCCACTTTTCAACTTTTCTCTCTCTCTCTCTCCATCACTCTCACATTTTAATTATTTTTTTATAGAATAAAAAATGGTGGCACATCTCCCAGCGTGGGAGAACTACTTTTTTGAGAAAAACATTTTTTTTTATTAGACTTGAGGGAATAGTAAAGTTTGGATAGAGAGTCTGATTTTGGGAATTTTTGGATAGTGACTTGCTAAATTTGTAAAAGGTGTTTTTGAAGTTAAATTTGGTGTAAATTTTGGTGCTCCTGATAAGGATGCCCTAAATGAAAGATCCCTGGATTTTAGCAAGTGACGAAGAAACAGCTTCCGCATATCAGCGGATGAAGGTTGTAATGTTTTCAGCTCAACTAGAACACTAAATAATGTCAAAGATAAAAATTCGCTTATTTAACCTTTGCCGTGTCCCAAAACGTGTCCCCTCCGTGTCCCCCTAAAAAAATTAATTAATTTTATTGGACATGCCGCGTGGCGTGTCCTATACACATTTTGCCGTATCCGCATGTCGGACATGGGGATGACACATTGGCCTCTAGGAGTGTTGGTGCTTCATAGGCTCTAATAGTCTCATAGATGCCAAAATCAATAAAAGAACCGCGAAACGTTTAAAGTGAAGTGTGCGTGAAAATCCTACCCCAAACTCTTACTTTTTCTTGTATAAAAAAGGTGCAATCGTAAAAGCAGCCTCATTGTTATTAGTTATTGTTACACTTAGTTTTCCCACGTTGTTATCCAATGGTAAGGGAGGGCATAGGATCATGCAGAAAAACTTCTCCCAGGTACACCAGAATTTTGTGGCAATAACCTCAACAAGTACGCCATTATCCTTATCAATAACCAACAAAAAAAGCAGTGCAGGAAGAATTTGGATTTGATCAATGTCCTGCACTCTCTTTTTTCATAAATGATACTGTCAAGTGTCAACCATCAATCCATGCATACCCAATATTTCCCAAAAAGTTGAACCTGAAGGGGACATCTATGCTCTAATCCATTGACAGAAACACCACGTTTTCCTTTTTTTAACATCAAAATTAAAGCTTTCAACAAGAATACAAACACAACTTAAGGACTTGACACACCCAAACAAAGTAACTACAATTTTCAAGTCTGTCGCATGACTAAAATTTTGACGTAGCGAGAGAGCAGAAAATTTCTGATCTATCCGTGTAGGTGATTTTCCCTTGCAAGGGTACCACATGGTTTGCATTGACCGCGTGATTTTAACCGATGCAACATAGGCTCCATCGTGAGAAGAACAAAGGCAATGAAGGGGTAATAATCACACTACGATGGAAAATAGCTCTGTGATGGCGAAAGATTTTATGTTCATTATCTCGAAAAATCTTCAAGAAGAGGTCTAAGAGGATTCCATCCTTCTTTTTTTTTTCCCCGATAAAGCACCTAGACATTTTGTCGAACAGTTTGTATGCATGAGGTTTTAATGAAGGTACTGAACAGAGAGATGGGTACTTTTGAATTTGATAGTGAACATGGGAGAATGTTGTAAAATGGAGTACGTAGAAAAATAGTGAATTCGACGAAGTGTTATTACCTGCTCTAAGATTGGGTTTGTCGGAGAGGACTGGCAACAGAGAGACACACAATGGAAACGCAAGTGGACTTCAGCACAGTGGCTCTTCTTAGCAAGCGGAATTCGGCAGAGGATGAGATTCCAATCGAAATGTAGCCTCTGGCAGATGAGACGGGGGACGGCCTCTGGCAGATGGGTCTTTGGGAACAGTTCGAGGGAGAGAAAAGGGAAGGAAACCAGCACTAGGTACCCTAACAAATTACTCCGAAAGCTAAGGAAAAGTCAAATTAGCGGTTCAGGAGTGTAGTGAGTTTGACGGCCTCTATTCTTGTTTTGGATGGTCCGGATTTTAAATAAATTATTCACGTAAATAGTTTAATTTTTCACGCGAAAAGTTTACTTAAAATTTGAACCATCCAAAATACTTGGACGGCCCAAATTCACACACTACACTCTGTAGCGACTACAGGGTCCCGCCCCAGATTCACTTAGATGTTTATCTGAACTATTAATTTTACTTTGGTTGTAATTTTCAACGTAGTTTTTCAGCGTACTTCCCATTTCCATACTCTTTATTCTCAATAATTCTATTGGGACCGATCCAAGGGACCGACCATGCACAGATCTGACCTGGCATGGAGGGGGTCCCACAGTCTCTCTCCTCTTCTGCTCTCTCCAGCATTGGCAAAAAAATTGGAGCACAAATTACTTCCAAATTCAAAATTTTGGGGGATTTTATGTGGGCCCAAAAATCCATTTTGAATCCCAAAACATCTCTCTCCTCTGAAACTTTTGTTTTTATCGCCTCTTTCCTCTAAAACTTGACTGAAGCCATTGCCCCCAAGAAGCACCGGCCACCGGAGACGGGTCCTACTGCCAGACACTGGAGACGCGTCCGACCGCCAGCCACCATAGACGCGTCCGACAACCACCCACCACCACCTAAGACCGGCCATTGGAGACAAGTCCGACCACCATGCGAGGCGCAACAGATCTTCTCTGTCCGCCATCCACAATCACCGAGCACCGTCGGCCACCATTTTTGTAAGCTTTAAGTCCAAATCTTCTTATTTGCTGAGCTAATTAAAGTCTGATAATGGTGGGCCTTTATTACTTTGGGAAATGTTGATGGAGTTGATGAAGAAGGCCAAGGGCAATAACATCCCTGCCCAAATTTGAAGCGATTTTCTAAGAAAAAAAATTATGGCGATTCCACCACAGAATGACTTGATACATGGGTCCAAACAATTCATCCCAGGTCTTGGCACACATTACGTGGGTTCGGGTCTTAATTACCTAACAAATGCTTGTACTTTCAATTACCTATTCTAGGTTAACACTCATTCAGGAGTTCAACGAAGAAAATCTAGGACTGTAACATGCAGGAATTTTTTTAATCCCCCAAATATTGTATTAGGAATTTTGAAGAATTTTGAAGAATATTGAACCAAATCTTTTGAAGAATGCTTTTATAGCCCTAATATCATCCCTAAGGCTTTTGACGAATGAGCCAAAATCTTGTATTACAGTCCTAATATTGAAGCAAATCTTCAAGGAACGAGCCCTAATGTTTTTACTTTTGATTACCAATTCTTGTAACTAATATTCTTCAATAACCACAACAAGAAAAAGGAACTTCTTTTCACAAGCCCTAAATCAGATTTGGGGAATTTGGGGGTTTAAAAAAATGAGAACAAGCTGGGTAGGTTTTTCTCACCGGAGCCCTGGCAGTAACGGTGGGACGGCAAGAGAAAGGTAGAGACGGTGGGATGGCGTGAGATAGGCGTCAACGGCGAGAGAGAGGCAACGACGACAGAACGGTCAGATAACAACAGCGTTTGTGGGACGGCGACAATGTTTGCTTCGACCGGCGACGATTTTGCGAGGGAAGGGGTCGATTGTTGTGTGGGTGGGTCTGGGCGTAGGGTGGTGGTTATGGAGATGAGAGCAAGAGAGAGAGAGATGTTTGGGGTTCGAACTGAATGGGTTTACCGTTGAGGAGAGAGAAGATGTCTGGTTTCAAAAGGAATTTCTAAAATTCCCGAAATTTTTTAATTTGAATTTGCCGAAAATTGAGAGAGCAAAAGAGGACAGAGACTGTGGGACCCCCTACATGCCAGGTCAGATTGGTGCATGGTCTATCCCCTAGATCGGTCCCAATAGAATTTATTGATTTCCTCTGGTGCGATGGTCGTTTTTATTGAGTGACCTAGGGTTGTGTAGCGGCCGGGAGACCCAAGGGGTCATGGTCCTCGGCTACACACCCCCCCCCCCCCCCCCGGGGGGGGGTCCAGGGGACCGCCTTCGCCGAAGCAGCTCAAGAGGGTTCGAAACCCCTAGTCCTGGCCGGACAGCCTCCCGGGGTGGCCAGCAAATATCGCAGCCGGGGTCCCGGTGAGGAGGGGGGCTCGGGACTCGGCAACCGTAGGGCCTCGGCTGGACCCCCCCAAGGACCTGCCCCGGGGAGTTCCAGCTGATAGCTGCCCTCGGGGGCCTGTTCCCGAGCGCCTCCCGGGACGAGTCGATTGACCTCGGTACTGGGGGGTCACATCAGATGTCAGGGGCTCGATCGAGGCACGTCTGACAGTCTGAGCGGCTCATCAATGGGCTCAACCACTCCACCTGCATCGCATTTAAGGCAAGCCACCAACGCCTGCAGGGGGGACTTGATTGATGGGAATATCAGTGACAGGTGACAACTCTGGGAAGGCAGCGGCCGAGGCGCCGCTTGAGGGAGATACGTCAATCCATGCATTCAATGCGACGGGAGGGCCAGAGCGCGTGAGACCCCCGAGGGGCGTGCGGGACACGCGCTCCCTCGCCTATAAATATGTTCCTCACCTTCTTCATTAGGGGGGACTCTCTCTCTCTCTCTCTACATTAAACATTCAGCTGCACTTTCTCTCTAGTTCTCCACTAAACTTCTCTCCCCGTTGCTAACTTAGCCATCGGAGTGCCTTTCCGGGCCACCACCGTCCGGGCTAGGAACTAACGTGTTTGCTCCCTTGTGCAGGTCCTCCTCCGGCGTACCCCTAGAGCTCTAGCCTTCTTCTCCGACGAGCCTCTAGGATTCCGGCGAGGTCCATCCCAACTCCCCCCTCTCAGTGCAGTACCAAACGGTCAAGGAAGTCATTCCGGTGAAGCGCCCCCCACAGGCTGTAAACGAGCCGAATCGAGTCGAGCTTTGGAATGTTCAAGTTCGTTCATTAAATTTTTAAACAAACTCGAGCCGAACTCGAACTCAATGAAAATTTAACGAGCCGAACTTGCCTAGGTTTGAGTCGAACTCGAACTTGTTCACGAGCCTTAATGAGGGAAAAATATTATATTTATGCTCTCATACAAGTCTATAACTTCAAAAAAATCTATTTTGTACATAAATAAGTTCATACATATATAAAATTATAAAAATATATTAGTAAAATTTAAGTTTATAATACTTTTAATGGTTTATATATGTACAAATTACAAAATTTCCATTATGTATATGTAAAAGTTCATACATATCCAAGGTTATATAGGAAATTCTTATGAGATATACATATATTCCAAGTTCGCGAGCCTAATCGAGCTGAATATTGCCAAGTTCAGGTTCGGCTCGTTTATTAAACGAGCCTAAAATTGAGGTTCAAGTTCAGCTCGTTTAGTATCTGAATCAAACTCGAATGAGCCTCTACCAAGTCGAGTCTCGAATAGTTCACGAACGGCTCAGTTCATTTACAGCCCTTTGTTGCATTCCTTCGTTCATATTTTTTATTTTTATTTCTTTCTAAGTGTAGAAACAAGAATGCAACATTACGGATAATAAATGAATATAAAAGACGCCGGCTCATACACTAGTACTTGTACCCCTTCATTAGGGTATTTTCCGAAACTAAAAAAATAGTAGACAAATTCTTCACCTTTTTCTTAGGAGTATAGATGTGAATGCATGGTGTTTTGCTTAAAAAGGAAGAACAATATATATATATACAATCCGGATCAGGTCAGGGAACCCTGATATAGTTTAGGTCCGAACTTTTCATTTCAGCCGTTGGATCTCATCCAACGGCTCTGATAAAAGAGGAGAGTTCGCGGGTCAAAACGATCCCGGATCCGGGTAATTTTAACTCGCGGGTCTAGACACCCTTTCTCGGATCCTCACTTCATCATTCACGCTCCATTGCAACGAGAGAAGAGAGAGGAGAAAGCGTTCGAAGGAGAAGAAGACGATTTCGAAGCAGCACAAACCCTAAATCGACAACCAAGGTCTCTCTCTCTCTCTCTCTCTCTGGGGTTCAAACAAACGGGTTTCGCACAGATCGAGGTTTCAACTCGAACAACGGGAGTCTAGGGTTTTGAAAAAATCTCTGGTTCGAACTCTAGGGTCGATTTTTTTTATGAAATTGCTGTTAATTAGGCCAAGTTGAAGTATATTTTCTTGAAATTAGGGTCAATTTTTAAGGAAATTGATGTTAATTGATTGTCGTCAACTGCTTTTGAGCTTGCTGTTCAATTAGGGTTTTAGTTTATCATTACGCAGAATGTAATCGACCAGAAGTTTAGAAATTCCAAGGTTTTAATGACTCAATGGGTTCAAAAGTGTTGAAACTTGAAAGTGTTGTTCTTGTAGATTTTTTTTTATGTATTTAAGTCTTCTTGGCAATCGTTTTCTTTTTTATGTATTAATTCAATATCAATAAATATTGTTCTTTACAGTGAAAAAGATCATCTCTTGGCATCTCTTTGCACCACACAGAGATTGTAGAAAATTGAGATCATCAACTCCGGCCATCGAGCAATTTCATTATGCTGGTGTTGGGGCTGATGGCGCAGGGAGCGATTATGGGACCACTGATAACTACCATGGTGATTGCTCTTAAGGAATTGTATGAGGAATTTGTTTTGGATGAAGATGAACCAAAGGAAAGTGACGAGTAGACCGCCATGCGTGATTCAAGTGCTTGCCTCTGAAGGAAATGTCCGATTTTGCCCGAACTTGTGTTATGAACTTACTGTAATTTGGTTTTGTGACTAAGCTCTAGGAAGTTCTATTGTAGCACATACAGTACCTTTTCACATCCCTTGTAATTTGGTCTTTTGACTGTATTTTTTGTAATCTGGAAGTTGTGACTACTCCTAGAGGTATTTGGTCTTGGAAGTCGTCTTTGAGATTACCTTGTGTCAAAACTAGTAGAGTGTATTGTCAAACAATATCAAAATGGGGGGAATAAAGAGCAAAACAAAATGGGAACTGAAGGGTGAGCATAGATACCCCTACGTATAATGTTACAATGATGTGGGCACCCTCTTTTTGTGAGAAAAAAAAGTCTCCTCAAATGAGAATCTAAGCATCAGATACCAGGGCAACAACAAAGGATTGACCATACTGCTAATTTGTTCTTTAATTGCAATGAAAAAACAACTGCTAATTTTTTCGATGAATGGGTTTTAAGTCTTATAACTGCAGAATGAAGTTTCCCATTCCATCATTCCCCCCTTTTACTGATCAAAAGAAAAGCTAGTTTTACGATTAAATAAACCTCAAAACATTCAACAGACAGAAAAATCCAAAGTTCAAGAACATCTCCACAGCATTTTACATAAATTGTATTTAACCCTTCTAATGTAACTTAAGTGGAACCTTAGCATAATGATAAATCGTAAAGCCACCACATCCACTCTCAACATTTTACACAAATATGTAATAAACACCATTTTTCTCCCATAGTCTTCAAAAGCCAAAAGCCAGATCTAACAGCAATAAGCCAAATAAAACCGAACTGAAACCCTTAATTTCGGACTGAATCCGAAAAGACCTGAAACCCTTGATTTCGGAAGAGAGAGAGAACCTCTTCCACAAAATCAACACAAACACAGATCTCGTTCGACCGGATTGCAAATCGAAAAAAACCCTAGTTTTGTCTATACATATCGAACCAGAAAAGAGAGAGAGCGAGAGACCTTGTGGTTGTCGATTTAGTTTTTGGGCTTCTTCGATTGTGTCTTCTCCTCCTTCGATTTGTTCTTCCCCTTCGATCGATTCTTCTTCAGCTGTCGCCTCTCTCTCTCTCTCTCTCTCTCGTTTCAAATTCAGCGTGAATGAGAAATGAGGATCCGGGAAGGGGTGTTTAGACCCGCGAGTTAAATTGACCCGGATCCGGGATCGTTTTGACCCGCGAACTCTCCTCTTTTATCAGAGCCGTTGGATGAGATCCAACGGCTGAAATGAAAAGTTCGGACCTAGGCTATATCAGGGTGTCCTGATTGTATATATAGGAAGCCGATCTACTAAGGACTCCCTCAAACACAAATTCCGTGCGGACCTCACCATTTTTCGACTTTTCGGATCAAAATTTTGACGATCCGAATCGCTCAATGTTTTTAAAATGCATTTTCCATATATAGCGTTTTTAACAAAAACTGATCCGATCAAGCCCTTCCGGGTATTTTTTTTTGAAGATTTTCCGCGTGGACCCTTAAAAATGCATTTTAAAAACATTGAGCGGTTCGGATCGTCAAAATTTGATCCGGAATGGTGAGGTCTGCACGTTCTTATCCTAAGAGAGTCCTCAATAGATCATTATTCTATATATATATATATATATATATATATATATATATATAGGAAGCCGATCTACTAAGGACTCCCTCAAACAAAAATTCCGTGCGGACCAAGCCATTTTTTGACTTTCCGGATCAAATTTTGACGATCCGAACCGCTCAATGTTTTTAAAATGCATTTTCCAAGGTCCACGCGGAAAATCTTCAAAAACTGTGTGGATCAAGCCCTTCCGGGTATTTTTTTTTGAAGATTTTCCGCGTGGACCCTTAAAAATGCATTTTAAAAACATTGAGCGGTTCGGATCGTCAAAATTTGATCCGGAATGGTGAGGTCCGCACTCCCTTATCCTAAGGGAGTCCTCAATAGATCATTATTCTATATATATATATATACACGAAACTTCCGGTCCAAACTCCCGGATCCTGTTAAGTTCCGGACCTCCACCTTCCCAATTTTTTTTTGAAAATCCGAACCGTTAGATGTGTTTAAATATAGCGTTTTTGTGAAAAACTGCCCCGATCAAGCCCTTCCGGGTATTTTTTTTTGCCAAATCTTCGCGTTGGACCTTAAAATCACGTTTTAAACACATCTAACGGTTCGGATCGTCGAAATTTGGTCCAGAAAGTGAAGTCCGGACGGTAGGTCCGTAACTTAAGGTTTGGATAGGAAGCTTACTCTCTCTCTCTATATATATATATATATATATATATATTTTTTTAATAAATTAGTTGTTTGGTACAACTTGCGTCCACCTCAATTAATCAATGAACCAATTTTATTATCCAAAATCGGAGGCCCTATTTAAAGTCTGAAAAAAATTCCACATGGACCGACAAAAAAAAAAAGAAAAAAGGAAGAAGAATAATGATAGTGTTAAACGGAAAGAAAGAGTATAAAATATGTGGGGGATATTATTTCTCTCAGTATGAATGCTAACCATAAATTAATTATGCCTTGCATATATGAGACTCACTTGTTAGTAGCCGATGTTGTACCAAGTCACATAATATGCATGTCTGACTGCGAACACTGACTTAAAAACATCTTAAAATAATGAACTCCTAAAATTCAGCGTCAATTGATAACAGGAGAGTAGAGCGAAGATTTGAGAGCAGAAGTCAATGATTTGACCCTAAAGTTCTTTTGCTGCATCTTTTTGGTGCACGCAGCAAAACCGTGTGGGTATAAATTGATGGGAGCAAGCATGTGTGAGAAATTGTTGTGCTAATGAGACACCGCCACTTGGCTTTACTTTTTCTTTTAAGAAAAGTAAAATCTCACATTGTTAAGGATGAAATGAGGGATCGTCAAATAACACGAGACTCTCTACTCATTCAATTAACTTTGTGTTGGATATAAGTTTCCAAAGATTCCACCATAATATGGGAAGCCTGGGACATGCCTCAAGCACTTGGATCTTTCGCCACGGGACACACGACTCTAGTTTTCTTATGACTTTTTTGTGTCCTACACGAAATTTGGTTTCATTGTGTGTTGCTTTCATTTTGATCCTTATGGCCTCGTTTGTTTGACTGGAGATAAAAAGGATGGGATATAGAATCCCTGGGATATGGGTGGGATATGGAATCCCTTGGGATATTGCTCAGGATATAAATGGATGGGAAAAATCCATATTCGGTGTTTGTGTTGAAAGAGAGGAAGCGGCTGTTGCTAGGTTTGATCAGTGTAAAAGTGTTTATATAGCCCACAGTGAAGAGAGTAATTTTACATCAATACTTGATGGATGGGTTTCCATATCCCACCCCCTTATGGGATTCTATTCACCGTACTACGGAATGGGACTAAATTTGGTAGGGGATTTCAAATCCCACCCCCAAAAGAGTTAACAAATGTTGGATTTAAGGGCCCACTCCAACTCACCCCAAATCCCAACCCCCATATCCTCCCAAACAAACATGGCCTAAGAGAGAAAGTAAACAACCAAGTACTTTTCGAGGTGACTTTTCCCAATAATGTGGGTAAACAATGACTTTGAGTCTGTTAGCAAGAGATTTGTCGGTGCTCTTTTGACGTAATTCATCCCTCATAAATTTGTTTTAAATCTTACCCCGTCTCAATTTAAATATCCCTTACGGGAGACTAGGCAAATTTGACCTTAAAAAATAAAATGCTTGCGGAATTACTTTTTAATTTTTTTTTGTACCGTTCAAAAGATATCGACGAGTACTTTTGAATGGTGTAAAAAAAATTGAAAAAAATATCCAGAAATAAGTTTTATTGTAAAGTCAAAATGTCACAACTTTACGTAGTGGACATTTAAAATGGGACAGATGGAGTATTATAGTCGCTTTCTTGTTCTTGTATTTTCAAATAGAAAATATTGACACCAATATTGGTGATAATAATTGTCCAAACTTTCTCACATATAATTTATATGACCCACATGTAGGTAATGGGACTCACGAACTCTATGTGAGAGAATTTATACAAGTATTACTACACGTGTTTACAATTGTAGCAAACATGATTTCCAAAACATCTTACTACAATGTTGATTATATATATTCTAAATAAATGGAAATTTTTATGCATACATTTAGGGTATAAATTCAAACACACTCTTTTTGACCTCAGTAGGTTTTCACGGATCGGAATTATATGAATTCATCTACTACGTACAAGAATATTGTATTTTGAAAACTGAATGTCTGAACCAGTTTGTACGCACCACGACTATTACTAATTCCAAAGTTCTGAAGCTAACGATCAGGCAAAACCCTCTAGTAGCCCCAAGGTTCAGACTATTTAGTTTCCATTAGACTCGAAAATGCCCGTTGGCCAAACCCCTTAAAAACTGGCGGCACTACATACAGCTCTCAATGGTCACATGACCACCCAAATTAACTTGTCAAAATATTGGGTTAGCTCTCTTTTGAACATCCAGCCTAAATATGAATGAACACACTGTCCAAAATTAAATGAACACTCACTTCAAAAACTAGCCTAGAAATCAATTCTCTTTGAACAACCCAATAAAAGCCCATTACAACCCAATAGCCCATAACAAAAATAAAATAAGTAAAGAGACCCCCCCCCCCCCCCCCCCCCCCAAAAAAAAAAAAGGGGGATGACAAGGAACATTAAAACAGTGAAGCTCCTCTATGGATCTCTAGTCTCAAGAAGATTCCCCCAAAAGTCGAGCTTGTCCAGCTCCTCTCTCTCTTGCAATCTCCGTTTCTCTCTCTCCCCCCTCCGATTTGGGACTCCCGTAGTGGCTCAAGTCACTACATCTTCATAGTTTATAGTAACCTAAGTTACTACTCTCATAGTCTCATAGTGACCTCAATTGTGGGCTATGTATAATCTGTATTTAGAATCAGAATCGTTCAATTTGTCAGGAATATTGAGTAGATCATTCATGTAAAAAAATTAAATTAATTAGACATTGTTAGCCATATGTCACGTATCATTTATTTTATGAAAATTGATTTCATTTTGAGAATAAAATGTATGACAAATTTGACTCAATTGTGTGTCTACCAATCTTACATGATCCTAATTTTTTTAACCTATGATACGCTCAGCATTCCTAAAAAAAATTAATGGTTTAGATACTAAATGAAGATACTAAGTATAACACCTTATAAAGGTTCCAACGGCCATTAGATCACCATAGTCTTAAAAAAAAATAAAAAAATACCCACTCTCCATCAATGGAAATTGAAGCGTACATATTAATTTTTAGCCTTTTGGGTTGAGATAAATTTGGTACTCTCTCTGTCCCAAAAACTTTTACCACCCACCTGCAAAACGAGAATTTAAAATTAATGTATTTTTGCCTAAAAATTGAATCATTACCGTCAAAGTAGGAGTGAAAATCGGTCGGTCCGGTTCGGTTTTTGGGGTGTTCAGGACCGAACCGATCGGTTCAGGGTGATTTTGCTGGGAACTGATCCCGACCGAAAAAACAATGGACCGATCGGTTCGGGTGGTTCGGTCCGGACGTTGTTTTTTTTTTTCCAGTTTTTTCGGTCCGAGTTGAAATTGAAATGGACAACTGGGATTTGTTATTTTTTGCGCGCTCATGATTGGTTTTCGGTCCAAATAGGGGTGGTTTCAGGGTAATTCGGTCCAAATCTGTATGATTTTAGGATATTTCGGTTCGGTTCGGTTTGACAAAAATTCTGGAAAATCAAAACTGAATCGAGATGTATTCCGGTTTTCGGTTCGGTTTTTTCGGGATTTTTCCCATACTGGAATGACCGAACACCGAACCAAATTTTCGATTTTTTCGGTCGGTTCGGGTTCCGTCGAATTTTTTTTTCCCCACCCCTACGTCAAAGTTATTGTGAAGGCAGAGATTTAGGGACCCAACAAGTGCAAGTCGCTAAAACAAAGGGGTAAAATGGTGGTCTTCAAGCGAGTGAGATAGTTGGAGATGCTTAAAGCGATAACAAACGGGTCTCGCTAATCAGTTCGTGAGAACAAATAGCAGGGATGGCAATTCGGTCTGCCTCCTTCCGCCAATAATTGGGCTGAATTTCCGTCAATTTTTCAGGTACCAGGCCGTGAATTGGGTTTCTCAAAAAAAAACAATGCGGAATTAAAAAACTTAGTGCAACACCCAATTATAAAATTAAAGAGATTCAAGCACACAAACAATAAATATATGACAGTAAATAAGGAGTAAGGGAAGAGAGAAATCGAACGCAAGGATTTATAGTGATTCGGTCCGCAACTCCACGGCCTAGTCCACTCCCCAAGTGTCCAACTCGGGATTTGCTGCACTATCTCCAATAGTAACACTTTCTAGCTTCGCGAGTGCTAGAGAAACCTTTACAACGAGCAATCTATCCCCAATTGCTCCAACTAGTATTTGACTCCAGTGCTAGTCACACCTACCCGAGTAATTTTTTCTCACACAAAAATCACTCACAAAAGATAAATTCTCACAAGGGTGTACAATCCCTTTTTACAATGATAGCTCAAATACAACACTCAAACTAGTGTAGAATATGCAAGATGAAGCTTCGAGTTGAACGATGAGGATGGCACACGTATATTTTTTTCCGTTGGAGCTCACTGTCTTCTTCAAATTACCTTCACCTAAGCCTCAAATCAAGTTTGGAATTCTGCTAATCCATTTTTGAATGAATTGAAACATAATCAATTCCTTTTTCTTGCACCAGCCGTTTGGAACAATAGCTTCAAGTAAGGCCATAGATGATTATTTCCATTCTTGTTTGCTTCCAATTGCAAGCCTATATAATGTGTTGGAATCCCAATTTTCCCATTCAATCTTGCAAATAAGAAAATCCTTCAATTAGCCGTTGGACTCATATGCAATATGGTAACTTCTATTTCTTCCACTAGCCGTTTGAATTGATTGTCGTAATTCTCAAATTATGGACTTCCCTGTAATGATTTGCCACTTGAATTGTGAGGAGCTTCCCAAAATAAGAGCCGGTCCATATTTTCATGGTCTTTGAATTTCCTCATTTCTTTGTCATTTGGAGTGCTTGAACCAATACAAAAATAAGAAAAAGATTTGTTCTCAATCTTTTTCTTTCAATTAAGATCTTGGCTATTGGAGATAGGATTTAACGTAGAATCTATCCATGTGTAATTCAACCAAATCCTACAAAATAAATAAATATTCAAATGAGCATCAAATCTCATAATATTAATTATATTTCATTTTTAACTAAATAAGTTTGTTATCATCAAAATCAATAATGTTTTTCTAATAAAATATTTGGGCTAACAGAAAATATAGAAAACCAGCCGGCTTGGGTTGATGTTAATTTTTTTATCGTTAAATTTAAAAAATATACTTATACCCTAATATTTTTTTCTCAATACACTGAAAATTTTATTTTTCACCTTCGCATTTTCATTATCATACTAAGGGTGTGTTCTTCAACAAATTTTTGGGACATAAAATCTCACATTTTTATGACACTTCAATCTCAACACATAAAATGTAAAAGTGATTTTATGAGATTTTCATAAAATCCTTCTAAAATCTATAAGAAAATCATTACATTTTATCAGTTGAGAAAACAACTCCATTTTATCACCCCTTTACAAAATATTCATTTTATGAGATTTTCATAATGCATCTAAAATCTATAGGAGAACAAGGCCTTCATATACCACTTACATATAGCCATTTTCCTCTATTTTACGTTTGCTTTGAATAAAATTTGCTAATTTTTATAAATCGGGGGCGGTAAACCAGAGCCCGACCAGGGCGGGACGGGGGCACTCGCGATTTCCTCACGAATTACGGAGTACGGCTGGCGTTCTGTTCGAGCTCGAAACGCCGCCGTATTGGCCTCAGCCCCTAATTCATCTGGTCACGAGTTGACCACACTCCTCGTCCCAGTTGATCCCGCCACTCAGGTCCGCTAATCGCCCCAACCCCAATCACTTCCCCTCTCCACCTTCTTCCGCCGTCTCTCTCTCTCTTCCCTCCAAAACCCCCCAACGCGCACTCCAAAATCGCCATACCCCTACGATGAGCCCATACGACGAGAGCTACGAGCTGAAGCAGATTCAGAGGCTGGAAGGCCACACCGACAGGGTATGGGGTCTCGCCTGGAACCCCACCACGGGCGCCGACGGTGTTCCGGCAGTTCTCGCCTCTTGCAGCGGCGACAAGACCGTCCGAATCTGGCAGCAGAGTTCACTCACCGGTTCCTTCGAGTGCAAGGTCCGTTCCTACATCTCTCGGTTTTTTGGCCCTGTTTCGTAGCTCACTAGTTTCGGTAATATGGGGAAAAAATGAAGAGGCTTTAGTGTTTACAGTACATTGAATTTCAGCTCAAATTTAAATTGTTTGATCGGCAAAAGGAAATTCGTATATCACGAAGATCAGAACATGAGATGAGTATCAGAGGATAAGATCCGTATTGAGAAAGGGTAAAGAAGGACTCTTACAGTGCTGCTAGTCACAACAGCTCAACTTATCCCTCAGCCTCTGGATTTGTTTAAGAATTGAAAACAATACTAACAACACAGCCAATTTCAGCTCTAGTTAGCCAAAATTAGGATTCTTCTGTCTACATTTGTTTGTTTTTATCACTGTTTTTGTAGTTCCCAAGTTTGGGGGGGAAAAAAAAAATCAACTAAACTTGGTCAGTTAGTTGTATCAGGGACTGTAATTTAAGTTTGTGAAGTATAAGACCATTTGTTTTTTATCCTCCAATTTGTCACATTCCACAATCCGTATATGTTATAGTAAGTGTGGGTATGTTGGACGCATTGTTCCAATGATGATTGGGTGTACCACGCCAAAGAATAAATATAGAAACTTACGAGAAGGCTATCTTTTTTCCTGCAATTTTTGTCGGTCCAACGCAATGTTTTGGTCTACTGGTACTTCTCATGGTGTTTGTTTGGGTCTTTTCAGCATTAGTGTAGTGTATCCTTCCTACTCAGTAACTAAACAGCATTCAAATTTATGGGAAACTTAAAGAGCTCATATTAGCATAGACCAGTACCTGTCATAAGCTCAATATTGGAGTGTTTTAATTTCATGGCCAGAACCATAACAAATTTCATGAGTCTGTGCAGGAGAAGTTCAAGCATACTTGGAAAGGAATAGTTCAGCTCGGGTTATGGTAAAAAGGGGATGAGAGTGGCTTGGTTGGATTGCTCCTCTAAGAACCACCCATTCGAGGTTGGATGGAGATCACTCTGACGGCCAAACAGCTAGGGAAGAAGTGTTGCATTGAGCATACTTTTATAGGAGCTGATTTATTTAGTTTGTTTGTTTGTATTTGGCTAGCAAGTTAGGATTTGGAACCTGGGCCAAGATTCTTGTCTGTCTTTCTTCTAGAATGCTTCAATGGTCTGGTGGTTATGTGTTGAGAGCATTTCTGTCTCTATGATATCATAGTTTGTTAGGCACAGTTGTCAAGGGTGAAAGGTGCAAAGTCCTGTTAGGCCTTAGGTGAAAGGCGCAAGGCGAGGTGCTCCTATGCGAAAAAAATGGGAAAAATAGCATACACTAGTACTTCAAATAATAAACACTACGCCAATGAGTTTTAGGCAGCAAAACATCCAAAAGATACATAAAAATATCTACCAAATGTCAAATAGTTAAC